>VOPJ01001848.1:8594-199672 GCA_014673585.1 Semibalanus balanoides | reverse complement strand
TGTGCGTGTGCATGTGCGCGTGTGTGTGTGTGTGTGTATGCGTGTGCGCACGTGTGTGTGTGTGTGTGTGTGTGTGTGTGTGTGTGTGTGTGTGTGTGTGTGTGTGTGTAGGTGTAGGTGTGTGTACATGTGTATGTGATATGAGCCAGCTGCGTGGCCTGAGCATGCTGTGTGAATCCGAAGCCGACGAAACTGTCCCCTGAAAGTCCAAGCGTCTGTGGCTGCACGCCGCTACTGAACAGATCCGGCCGAGTGATGACTCGGACTCAACAGCACCAAGCGCCGCTGTAAACAGTTGCGTTAGCATACCGGCCGAACAGAGGAACGGCGAGCGACGAGCGAACGAGAACGGCGGGCGACGAGCGACGAGAAGGGCGGGGCGATTCGCAAGCGGGCGCGAGGCAGCTGAGCAGAATAGTTAGCACTCGGCGGCCCGGTGCAGTGGCGCAACGAGCCACAGGGCGGCTAGCGTCGACACGCGCGCCGCGTGAGGTTACGTCATAACATCACAGGGGCTGCTACAGCCGGGCCGGGCAGGGCGCTACCTGCCGCGCAGCAGACTGATGCGACTTGCCTAAATACTGTCCACGATCTGTCCGCGACCTGTCCACGACCACAACAGAACCTGTCTGTGACCTGTCCCCAACCTGTCCCCCGACCTGTCCCCACATGTCCCCGACCTTTCCCCGACCTTTACCCGACCTGTCTCCGGCCTTTTCCCGACCTGTCCCCGACCTGTCCCCACCTGTCCCCGACCTGTCCCCGACTGCCCCGACCCTGTCCCCACATGTCCCCGAACTTTCCCCGAACCTTTCCCCCACCTTTCCACCGTCCCGACCTGTCCCACCTGTCCGCCACCTGTCCCCACCTGTCCCCTACCTGTCCCCCCGAAAAAAAAAAAAAACCTGTTCCCCGACTTGTCTGAGGCCGGTCAATGGCTTTATTTTAACACACGTAAGACATTCTGGCCGGTCGTAACTAAGAGAGTGCCAGTTGTTCCTGGGATTCACCTCGCTTATCAGTAACCATTTGAGCTAGAGCTGCAATAAGGAAACTCGTTCATGCCATTTATTGAACTTCTGTCTAGATGTCTTCAAAAACCATGATCATATGTCATCGATATGAATAGCCCAATATATCCATCCCCTTTGCCGGTGTGGCCTGCAGTCGATTTGGGACACGCTAAGCTCTTTAAAATAGTACTTTTTTGTCTAGCTACCATTAGACACAAATACCTAATGCTGAGCTGTTGATGTTAAAGGGAATGTTTCACCTTTTTAAAAGTTGTCAAATATATCCCGGTTGTAGTCAAAAATACGAAGTATCTAAATGCAACTGAACACGATGGAGATATTTGTGTCGCGAAAAGCCACTTAACTTTATAGAAATTAGGCTTGTAAAATTGAAGATAATGACGCCATTATTAACCCGGCATTGGCTGGGGTCTCAGCCGAACGCCATTGGCTGGGGGGGGGGCGAAAAACGCCCCCTTCGTATCTCCCGAACCAAAATCGCAGCGAGACGCGCAAGACGGCAATCGAAAGCTCTCAACGAGATCACTCTTAAGACTCGAAACTCGTACTCGTACTCGTACTCGTACTCGAAGCTCGAAGCTCGTACTCGAAATTTTATAAATAAGGTCATATGTCAGGTCACAGTCAGGTCAAAGGTCAAATGGTAGTTTTTTTTAGTTTTTGAGCCATACTTCCCATCCAAAGCCGTATATTGAGACGAAAATCGCACAAAGTGCTCTTCAATTTATAATGCATCTCTCGTATAAGCAAAAGTGAAAATGTCAGCAAAGGTCAAGGTCAAGGTCAGGTCCAAATCAGTCATGAAATTGCAAGAGATCATTTGCGACACATGTATTATTGGGTTATATACACAAATAACTCGATTTTAGCAGCTATTTTCAGATCTATCCATATAAGGTCAAGGTCAGGTCAAAAGAGGTCAAATTTGAAAATATATAAATGTACAATAAAAATGCATGTATAGCAATCCAGTTGTCTCAGCAACACATTACCATTTTATTTTTATTATCTGGTTGATAAATTCCCCAAAACGTACTTTCAAAAAGTGACGTCATGAGGTTATCATACTTGGGAAGCAATCAGTGATTAAAACTAGAGATATGGCCTTCTGAAATTCGTTTTGGTAATGAAAGTATGTGGTTCTTTTACATATCTTCCGGTTTTTTAACTATTTAAAAATGTTGATTTTGTGGGCATTAAAAAAAGGTTTTTTGGGGGGTCAAAATCAAAATTTTCAAAAATCCGAGATAGCCATTTTCTACCCCTTGCAATTTTCTATCTTTTGACCTATGAGAATTGCATTTTGCTTAAGGAATGGTCTATTTACAGCCTGTTAGAGCTTAGCTGATATATGCTCCAAAGTGGTGTGTAGTGACGTCACTAAATTCGATATAGCTCGAAAAATTTCGATGATTTTTTTTATTATTTGCATTGAAGACGCCAAATTGATGTAGGATAAGGTACTCGAAGTTTGGCGTTGATAGCGCTATTCGTTTGTGAGCTATTGTAAAAATCCCTGAGGGGGGGCGTTTTTCGCCCCCCCCCCAGCCAATGGCGGGTTAAGTTAATGTGAGCCATCAGAAAACCTTTACGCTGCCAAATAACATGTGGCACATCTTCAGACATTTCTAGCGTCTTAAATTCAAAGCATGATGCGTTGTTTACATCGCACTCGCAGTGGGTAATCCTGAATCCAGCCAAGGGTAGAGAAATACAGGTCGTCCAGGCTCCCAGAACCAACAATCTTGAAGTGGCTGTCACCTAATCAGCGGTGGTACAAACATAAATCCCTTTTTGAATATTACAAAATAAACTGCTTAAAACGGATACGTTTTCGGGAAAATGGTAATAGTAAATTATACTTGTCAGAAACTGTAAAAAACGGCTATCTTAGTTCATAACCAATATAAAGGTGAAACGTTCCCTTTAAAGTCAGATTCAGCATTGACTCACGCCCACAGTCGGTAACGGTGTCCATGATAATCCTACAGTCCGTGACAATGGCACAGCTAGAACAGCCGTGACTTCCACCCACAGCCAATGTGATAATCCCACACTCTGTGATAATCCCAGTCCGGGATAATTCCACGATCAGACCCGGACCGGCCGCGCCTCAAAAACGCCACCTAGTCCAGTCTGCAGGGTGCAGCATAAAACTGTGTCCGGCCGGCCGGGCAGCCCTGCCCGGTAACGGTCCGATCTGTCCCTACATCGGATGGGACCCCATGATCTGTTCCCGTTAGTCGCCCGTCCGACTAACGGGACCGGGCGACATTGCACGCTGCCGAGCCGTCTCTGTTCCAGCCGGGCCAGCCCAGGCCGGCCGGGGCGTGGGCGTGATACACAGAAGCAGCCGTACCCTCACACGGCTGGAGGGGCGGACAGGGGAGCTCACGGATCCACACGGCGTGACCAGTGTTCGGCGCTGGGGGTCGGAGGGGCGGACTGTGGAAGGTGTGACCCGTACGTGGCCAGTGCCGGGCTCTGTACCCTCTCTACTGTGGTGACCTCTCGGAAGTTGACGTCAGCTGTCGGAGGGCGGTTCCTGGACCAGGGACCAGTTAATCAGCAGCCGCCCCGGCGCCGCTCTCTTCCGCCAGGCTTAACGCCACAAAGATGTCCATATGCGTCGCAGCCGTTCCCGCGCGTCGGTAGGTGGTATGCTCTGCGGCCGGCACCATCTCAGAACAACCCGTTTCGGTTAGTCATCCGCCCGTTCGGCGGATCAGGGACAGGCAGACAGTTGCTGATCGCCGCCACCTGCAGTCCCTGCACTGGTCTGTCAGACGGTCATATTGGGCGGAGACCAGGCAGGGTCCGAGCCAGACAGGAGGTCTGTCTGATAGATAGGGTCAGAGCCAGACAGAAGGACTGTCTGACAGAGACAGGGTCAGAGCCAGACAGGAGGGCTGTCCGACAGAGACGGAAGCTAGCTGGCAGCCTGGCACCGTGTGGGAGACCCACTAACTTGTGTTCAGTGTTAATAATCAAGCGCTCTTTTTTACGGAAACAGACACCTGAAGAATGCGTAGTTAATAGTTATTCGTCTGTGCTCCATTACACAACTTCTGAGCACTGCACTGTATGATAACACTATTTCACTGCTAGCGTCGCTTACCCAACAAAACCCTTTTAAAAACAGAATTTTTGCTGAAAGCAAGGAGTAGCCATTCGTTAGAATCTGCTTCATTTCATTTAAAGACAAGTCAGAGCAGCACCACAGTTGACAAAAGGAAGATACATGATATGCTTTGATATGCTTTACGCAAACCCTACCTAATGTAAAGCGAAAGTATTCCTCAGTCTGATATCTGTTACTGTGGTAATTGGTATGGTGCAATGGTGCATGCTTTACATCGGCACTGATAATGCACCATCGCTTGATCAGGGAATTATATGGCAAGCTCAAGCTGGGTGTATTTATAAAAGTCCCGTGCACTATCTGATGCGGCAAAACACACCACAAACACGAGAAGCATGGGATTTCCCAGATTTGAGAGAGCGTTGCTATGAGATCATCCATGTGTTCACGTAGTGATAGAGGTCGACATGTCCAGAACGACCTTCAATTTGCGAAATGACGATTCACGATGGTAAGAAAATAAATGGCCAAGCACTGCACCTCAACTCGGTTTGGAGAGCCTGTTGCTGA
The DNA here is from genome assembly GCA_014673585.1 of Semibalanus balanoides. Lineage (NCBI taxonomy): Eukaryota > Metazoa > Arthropoda > Thecostraca > Balanomorpha > Balanidae > Semibalanus > Semibalanus balanoides. Next base: position 194,986 of record VOPJ01001848.1, on the reverse strand, counting down.
GCCTTTGTCAACTGGTTAGACCTTGTTGAATCTTGTGTTGTGATTGAGTTCGACCCTTTTAAATGGAGGATTTCCAAAGTCAGGACCCACTCAAAGCAGACCTTGCTGCACAGTCCCTGGCCTCCACCATCCGATCTGGCAATTCCTGGTGGCCGGCGGAATTTAGAGACAAAAGTTGTACCTACCCGACATAACTACCTGGACACGGCCCGCCCCGCTCTCTGATGTCACCTGACCTTTATTGCCACCGTTGCCACCGGCCGCAGGCCATCTCAGTCAGGGATAAATAGCGAGCGCCAAAGCGACTCGAACCTGGCCTTCCACACCGGGTGAGGGCTTAAGCCCAGCGCTCTCCCGACTGAGGTACAGGGGCTGATTTCGATTGTGCACTTTTATAACATTCATTTTGTGTTCATCTTCATGAATGTGTTTGCACAATTGCAATGTATTGGACGCGCCCTGTCCACTTTGCAACCAAGAGGCGCCAGGGGGACCAATTAATATGACTCAGTGTACTATCGGTTTAAGCGTCCCGCTGGGTTGACCGGCACAGCAGTCAAAAGGAATATACCACCTCGGGAAAAGTATGTAGCATGATGGAGATGAGTGCCCAGATGAGTGGCACTCATCTCCATCATTCCGTAGACTTTTCCCAAGACAGTATAATCCTTTTAACTGATGTGCCGGCCAACCCAGCGGGACGCTTATTTTGAAACCAATAATACCACCACCGTTGGCTCGTCTCGGCCGGTGGTCTGCCTTTATCTGCAGCTCACCAGCTGCAGCTCACGAGCTGCTGCAGCTTACCAGCTGCAGTGGCTGTGGTAGCAGGTCCACCCGTGTGCTGATGTCACCTATGTGGGCAGTAATCCACGACAGAGCCAGCCGGGAAGGACCGGGCGCAGCCGGATTTTGGCGATCGTCTCTCGCTGGGAACATGCCGCCCGGTGGAACGAGGGCGCCGGGGTGTGTCCGCTGGCTGTGTTAGAACGGGGGCACCGGGGTGTGCCCGCTGGTTGTGTTAGAGCCGGGGTGTGCCCGCTGTCTGTGTTAGAACGGGGCGCCTGGGTGTGCCCGCTGGCTGTGTTAGAACGGCGGCGCTGGAGTGTGCCCGCTGGCTGTGTTAGAACGGGGGCGCCGGGGTGTGCCCGCTGGTTGTGTTTAGAGCCGGGGTGTGCCGGCTGGCTGTGTTGAAAGGGGGAGCCGGGGTGTGCCACTGGCTGTGTTGATTAACGGGGATGCCGGGTGGCCACTGGCTGTGTTATAACGGGGGATGCCGGGTTGTTTTTTTGGGGGGGGGCCCCTTCCTGGGGGCTTGTGTTATTAACGGGGCGCCGGTGTGTGCCCGACTTGCACTGGTATAAGGGGCGCCGGGGTGTGCCCGCTGGCTGTGTTATAACGGGGGCGCCGGGGTGTGCCCGCTGGCTGCGTTAGAACGGTGGCGCCGGGGTGTGCCCGCTGGCTGTGTTAGAACGGCGGTATGCCCGGCTGGCTGTGTGAGAGCGGGGTTTGTGCCGGGCTGTAGTTGAGCGCCGGGTTGTGCCCGCTGGCTGTGTAGTGAGAGCGGGTTGTCCCACTGGCTGTGTGAGAGCCGGGTTGTGCCGCTGGCTGTGTTCAGAAACGGCTGGTGTGCCGCTGGCTGTGTAGAGCGGGGTTGTGCCCGCTGGCTGTGTGAGAAGCGGGTTGTGCCCGCTGCTGTGTTGAGAGCGGGGTTTGCCCGTGGCTGTGTGAGAGCCGGGTTTGTGCCCCTGGCTGTGTGAGAGCCGGGTTGGCTCGCTGCTGGTAGAAACGGGGTGTGCACGCTGCTGTGTGAGAGCCGGGTTGTGCCCGCTGGCTGTGTGGAGAGCCGGGTTGTGCTCGCTGCTGTGTTGAGAGCCGGGTTGTGCCGCTGGCTGTGTTAGAGTCGGTTGTGCCCGCTGGCTGTGTGAGAGCCGGGTTGTGCCCGCTGGCTGTGTGAGGGCCGGGTTGTGCCCGCTGGCTGTGTGAGAGCCGGGTTGTGCCCGCTGGCTGTGTGAGAGCGGGGTTGTGCCCGCTGGCTGTGTGAGAGCCGGGTTGTGCCCGCTGGTTGTGTGAGAGCCGGGTTGTGCCCGCTGGCTGTGTGAGAGCCGGGTTGTGCCCGCTGGCTGTGTGAGAGCCGGGTTTGTGCCTTGGCTGGCTGTGTGAGAAGCCGGTTGGGCCGCTGGTGTGTTGAGGCTGGGTTTGTTGCCCGCTGGGATGTGAGGCGGGCTGTGCCGTGGCGTGTGAGAGCCGGGTGTGTGCCCGCTGGCTCTGTGATGGGCCGGGTTTGTGCCGTTGGCTGTGTGAGAAGCCGGGTTGTGCTCGCTGGGCTGGTGTGAGAGCCGGTTAGTGCCCGCGGCTGTGTGAGAGCCGGGTTGTCCGCTGGTTGTGTGAGAGCCGGGTGTGCCGCTGGCTGTGTGAGGGCCGGGTTGTGCCGTGGCTGTGCTGTTGAGAAGCCGGGTTGTGCCCGCCGGGTTGTGCCCGCTGGCTGTGTGAGAGCCGGGTTGTGCCCGCTGGCTGTGTGAGGGCCGGGTTTCGCCCGCTGGCGGCCGAGCTGCACTGCGAGCAGTGGCCGTGACGAGCCTGCTACTGGTTCACCTTCCGCCTTCAAATGTGTCGCCTCGTCACAGTCGCTGGGTGTCCGATGCTGGGTGCCAGGGGCTGGGGGCGTGTCGGGTGTCGGGTGATGGGTGCGTGTCGGGGTGCAGAACTTCGGTTTCGGTTTACAAATGAACAGAAAATCGCGAACAGGCGCAAATGCAGATGCTAAGTAAAATGTTTCAGACGCGAGAAGTGCCTAGGCATATGTTTTAAACGTCTCTGGCGAAATATAGGTACATATTTTATGTTGATAGGCCTATATCTCCATTCATTTTGACACAAATGTATATAGTTTTCACTGATATAAAGTTATCTGTGTCAGAATGCGGCCAGCGTTATAGATCATTGTACTGCTCCGTTCGAGGCCTTCACTATAAGATGAATGGTGTACGGTGCGATCGGACTGCTGATAGTTTGCTGCAAAATAATCTGCAAGACATCTTCGTCATAGTGGGATGACAGTACTTGCGTCACATTGTAGACGTTTAAAAGCTCTTCCATGTCCGCTTACGTTTGCAAAAACGGTTAGGCACAAGGTTAAGCAGACACATATTCGTTGATTTATTGATAAATTTTCAGAGTATTAATTTTAAGCTGAAGGATTTACAGTGTCCCTGGCAATGAACAATCGTTTGTCTACATTAGTCATTACTAAGACATGCTGATCAGGCGGTTCATCAAGGATATGGTTGGTGAAGGACGTAAGAAGCCTTACGATAAGACTGCAAAGTTTCAAAGGCATGTACTTTACACATGCCCAAATATGACTTAGCCCTGCCAAACTGTCATCACCATTATTCAGTATAAATGTTCGCTGATAGGAGACATACATCGAAGTACCGGAATTCCTAAAGTTACCTGACATTTAACGTACTGTCAACCCGTCACATCGATTATGGACACGCAAAGTTCACTGCGACTGCCGTCCACCTACTGCCAATGGTCTCCTTTTGCACTCCTAATTCGGATATATAACACTATACAAGACCCTTATCTTTCTAGGTCAACATGACATCATTGCTGCGATAAAAACCATCACAGACAAAAAGGGAGCAGCGGTTATCACAGCCAGCTCCCTGTCCTTGGCGACAATCTGTCACTAGGGCTGACTTTACAGCACCGACACAGCTCCGCATCAGTTAAGCAGGGGACGTAGCAAGCTCGGCAGCCGCCACGGACGGACACAGGCCTGAGTTGAGCGGCGGCCATCGCACCGTTCACTCCGAAGGGCACCCCGGCCGGCCCGCCGCGCGTCAGTCCCGTCCGTCCCCCCCACAACGAACAGACGGCTGATGTCGGGGTGAAAGTGACAATGGGAGGTCGCGTGGCGCTGAACACGCTGCAGTGAGGGACGCCACCGGACCGAGGATCGGGAAGATACGCCTGACGAATCGGCCAGCTACGGGAGGAGAACAGTAACGCGCCTGCCACGGCCCGGCAGTCTTCGTGTCCTCAGCGCTCGCCACTGACTTGTGGTGTGTCGCAACTCTGACCTCAGCAGTGTCACGACCCTGACCTCTGCTGCGATATTGACCTGACTTCTGCGGTGTCACGACCCTGACCTCTGCTGCGACATTGACCTGACTTCTGCAGTGTCACGACCCTGACCTCTGCTGCGACATTGATCTGACTTCTGCGGTGTCACGACCCTGACCTATAGCATGACATGATCCTGACCTTTGCAATGTCAACAACCCCGACCTCAGCAATGCAAGGACCCTGACCTCTGCAATATCCTGACCATGAGATCAGCAATGACACGACCCTGACCTCTAGCCTAGTGACTAATCTCTGTCGTGTCACGACCCCTAGCCTCTGCCATGTCGCGACCCTCACCTCAGCGGAGACATGACCTTGACCTCGCTTCGTGACAACTGACCTCTGCCGTGTCGGCGTTGCTGCCCGTGCTGCGGTGGGTTGATGACCGGGACTGTGGAGCATCCTGACCCTGCTGTCGGCGATGCCGTGACGCCCTCCGAGTCTTGGCTTCCTGGAACAGAACACCTGGTCATCAGCTGCAGACGCCCCCTGCCGTCTTCCCGTCCAGGAAGCACTCGGCCGGGTATCAAATGCAGACAGTTACTGCGCTGTTCCGGCAATGCTGTCTAATGTGATGCCCTGCACGACAGAAATGCGATTCATGTATTCCGTTGATTGTTATCGTGCATAAATCAATCAAGCAGCGTCATTTTTTATTAGCACTTTATACTGTACACGTGGTTGAGAGGTATAGTACCTACTCTGAGACATTGAGGTAGAGTCCCCGTGGCCATTTCTCCGTCCCGTCCCCATATCTTACAGAGTTGTATTTCCTACAGGCTTCTGTTGCCTTTCATATCAATGTCAATTATGACTATCCTTGGAAAAGTCTTAACTATGTGATCTCGGGTTAAGAATATAATAAAGTAGGATGCTTAGTTCTTTATTAGGCACATACATCACGTTCAAACGTACTGTAAGTTATAAGCTGGTCGGGTGCAATAAATAGAATATACAGTGACTCACAACACTGAAGTCTGACGTCATCCCGTTGCGCTGAACTGCAACGCAGAACATGGACTATAGATAGATACAGTTTGTGTTATGTTCTCGGTCCCTGTAATCGATAGTCGGCACGGTTTCGACTGCCTCCAGCTGATGTCATAATGCTACCGTCTAATTCTCCTGATCCCCAGTAACTGCAGCCTTGTGCTTGATTCCGTTTCAGCGGAATCTATTCCGATTTCATGCCAAGCCAGATGGGTCTGCTTCCGATTCCGATTCCAATCGATATTTTACTAGGGAAATCGATTCTGAATCTGATTCTAGGACTCCTAAACAGCTTGATTCCGAATCTGGTTCCATTAACTCCATTTTGATTCCACTCTGCATCACAAATATCAAATCATATGCACTTTTTGTACAAATGAATCAAATAACACGACTAACAACGTTAACATTATTGCACAAAATATTTGATTTGGCTATATTGATGTGAAACAGATAATTTCATAAAAAATGTGCTGTAAAATCGTAACAGATAAAAAATAGAAGTCTAATGAAATTTCAAAATAATGTAATATCTAGGAATATCAATTATGATGCATAGAAATATTGCAGGCTGCTATTCTGCAATATATACAGTATAGGTATACAATAAATCAAAGTCTTGAAAGATATGAGCATATTATGGAATATTCGGTACAATAAGCATAGCATTGCAATAAGCCAAGATCGTTGCATGTCTCCATCTAAATAAATACAATTGATAAATATGTTTATTGACCTTCAATAGGTAAAAATGTCGTGTTCTGACTTTTTTTAGCTATGCATGCTCAAAGAAACACATTTCCACCAGGAAAGCGTAAATGCATGGTCCGAGGTATTTTACTAAAACTACACGGATCACTTGAAATGGCCGTTGATGCCGATCTTGATTCCATCCTTTTCTAAATTGTATTGACAACCTGATTCCGATTCTATCCAGATGCCAATGGAATTGAATCCTATTCCGATTCCAGCACAAACTGAATCGATTCCGGAATCGGATTCGATTCCACTGGAATCAAGCACAAGTCTGCCAGGAACAATGACTGCTTGTGCTCACATGCAACCATAATTCCAAATTAGGTATGTACATTTCCAATAATGCCATCAACAATGCACTTAAGAACGACACATGCAGTGTTGCACGGACCATATCTACATCAAGTCTCATCGTGCTCCTCATATGGTATTTTCCCTGTGCAAAAATATAAAGATTAGTGTTGTTTCGCATAGGTTTCAAAAATCCTTCGTTTACTGCTGGTTTGGTATAGACTCTGGATCGATCCAGGGGGTAAGGGCAAGGTGGGTGATGTGCGTATGTACTATGTGCGTGCCATTGTTCGTGGGAGCATGCGTGCGTGCGTGCGTGCGTGCGTGCGTGCGTGCGTGCGTGCGTGCGTGCGTGCGTGCGTGAGCGAGAGAGTGTTTGAATCATTACATAAGATGTGATCCCGGATACAGCGGTTGGGATACAGCGGATACAGCGATCCCGGATACTGCCTTGACTCATCGCCATTCCAAGACGGTCAATAGGTTAGTGACCAGGAGATGGGAACTTTGGTCTGCGGTTCTCAGCACTTGACGGATGATTGGATTCATTACTTGGAGTGGCTTAAGTTGTTAGATCGCACAATGTAAACACACTTATTCAATTATCACGCCGAAAACGGCAATTTCGCAATCACTTCAAAGGGACGCCCCGGCACCCCTCCCCCTCCGGTGTTGGTCGTTCGCGGAAAGCTCCTGGAGCCCATCTGGTCATCTACATAGGCTTTACCCAGCCAATCTGCTCAGCCGCCGAGGTGACCACCAGATAAGCGGCGCCCCGTGGGCGGTGACGTCACGCGACCGTCTGTGACGTCACTGTGGTCTGACACGGCAGTTCAGGGCACGTGTGGGGATTGTGAGGCGTCCGTCAACTGTCCCAGGGCAGCCGGCGCCACAGAGCCGACCGGCTTCTGGCTATAGGGCTTTTGCAACTGCACCAGTGGCGTTACCCAGCTGTAGAAATTGTTACTTCGGTAGCTTATAATAATTCAATACTGCCATCGATCATTAATCAGATTACCACGTTAAAAAGGCTGGGAGGGAATGGACTGGACGTAATATAGACTGTGTCTTCTGGCATGGGCATGCGATAATTGATATATATAGTTTGGATACAAAAGCCGGCTAAGGACGTCTGCATAAGGAGCTGGATATTATCATAGAGAAGGCTTCCCAACTATTGACTGTTATCCATGCTGACAAATTGTACGTGCCTGAGATGTTGTACGGTATAGTATTGCCATTGTCAACTGCAAATACCTACGCCTACGGTGTTTTTTTTTAGCCTACGATGTTTTTTACGAGCGCTGCTTTTTACCTTTTTACCTTTTACCTTTACATTGCATCATATTTTGTTTGTTTTTATATTTATATTTTTATTTTTATTTTCTCGTCGTTATTGGCATCATTTTTATTTTATTGTGTATGTATCTACAGCGCGTTTTGCGAAGTATATATTATATTTTCATATGTATATTGTAGCTGTACCTACTGTCTAATGTCCGTGCCTTTTTGACTTCACCTGTTAGTGGGGTGACGCCTGTTGGTGATCGCTTGAATAAATAAATAATCAAAATGAGCCACCAAAGCCGTGTTATTGAGCTGAGCCTGGTCGAGCGTCAGGCTTCTTTGTCATGCTTCGGTGTCAGGCAACGACTGGTACGGCAGGGGACATTTTTATTGTTACACCGTGCACCAGGCAGAGAATCAGGTTATTAACTTTTTCAGTTGATTGGTCAAGCTTACGGTGGATCAGCCGGATATATAGGGACAAGATATTTGTCCGAAGTATAACAGCGTCAACCCGGAACTGGCGATTTCACAGTACCGCACAACACATGGTGACAAGAGCTTACGGTACCGCACGGTACATAATGACAGGAGACACGAGTGTCAACGACCCAGACCGCAACGAGAATGCTGAACCTGGGATCCAGACTGGACGATATCCACCTTCCTGAGATACAAACAAAAGTGTCTAAAGATGTTAACGAGAATATTTCACAGTTTTCAGGCTGACCTCAGAATCCATAAAGTTTGGATGCTACCCGTGAATTTGCATAACGATGATGATCCACGTATCATTTATGTCACTTGTTATTAGCTGCAGCGGTGGACCAGCCCAGCTGTGGGCGAACAAAGCCCTGAATCACATTGCAGCGGCATCAGCCACCAGATAAACCAGCGGCCGAACCGTCCCTACCCGACGTTCCAGAGAAGCCTCTGCTCCTCACCGGACAGCGCTGGGCGGACCTCTGCTCCCCACCGGACTGCGCTGGGCGGACGCAGCACACTGCTCTGTCTGGGGAGGCGGATTCCCCTGTCAGCGACCCCATTCCGGGAGCAGGACCATACAGAGCTGTCCACCCACGCCGGGCTGCAGCCTCCGGCCACCACCTGGCTGCTGCAGAGCACTGACAAAGCTGCGGCCCGCCACTCTGTCCCGGTCCTGGCTCCGGCCTGACCCCAGCTCCGGCCCGACCCCAGCTCCGGCCACCGGTCCAGGAACGGGAACAACGCTCTCTGGCGGCGGCGACATGGCTGCAGAGATGAGCTCCAGGGCCCAATCTTACCAAGTGCCGTGAATGGCGCATGTACGGCATGCCGCGAATGGGGTGCTCAGAATGCTGCACTTATGTAACCAAGGCGTTTGGTTCGTCCTGTGTCGTTGTCAGCATGGACTAGTCGGTAGAGCGCTAGGCTGGTGATATAAATGTCCCCGGTTCATTCCCGAGAATTGGAGATTTTGTTGGCCAACGTACCAATATGCCGCTTACCCATTCACGGCACTTGGTAAGATTGGGTTCTTGGTAAGATTGGGCCCAGGAGTGTCATCACTCTCTGCCCGGCCGCCAGAGCAGCTGGGGATGTTCGCAGTGTCGCTGAGCTGCAGAGCACCGCCCGCTCGCCTGTCTCCCCGCCACCAATGCTGGGGATGTTCGCAGTGTCGCTGAGCTGCAGAGCACCGCCCGCTCGCCTGTCTCCCCGCCATCAATCAATCTGCATTAGGAGGAGCGGCTAATTACCGTGGAGGGTCCTCACGGCCAGAGCTCGCCGACCCACAGAGCTCCGCTGCGGCCGGAGAACGGCTGACGCTCTCCCAATCTGTCCCCGAATCTTACCTTGACAGGTTTTCATTCATGCACAGCACGGCTGCAGGTCTGTCCGCCCCCGTGGGACATAAAACTGGCCGTCTGCAGTGGCGGGTGGCTCTGTGGCCATATACGGCGATGCCACCCCGCGCCGTGTCCACCGCCAACAGAGACCGGCCGTGCGAGCTGACACCTTATCGTTCTTCATCACACGCTGCAGGGTGGACCCTTCGAACGCGTCGCAGAAAAACACTGTGACTGCGCTGGGTAAACAGAGGCTGTTAGACGGCCGACAATGGGACAAAGTTGGTGGCGTTGGCCGGGTCTGCAGACGGACAGGGCTATCTTCAGACAGGGCGGTGCAGGTCATCGTGCTCCAGCCACCACTTATCTAACTGCAGAGCAAATACGGAAGAGGAACTGACCAGTGTCATTTCTTGCACCGGTGACTTGTACTCCACCCTGGCTCTATGTGTGGGGCTCTGCCAGCACGGTCAGTCCTCAGCCCCTGTGAGGGGTGGAGGCAGCGGTCTCTGTCAGCACGCTGAGCCCTCAGCCCCAGTAAGGGGCGGAGGCAGCAGCGGGGGGGGGGGGCTCTGCCAGCACGGTCAGCCCTCGGTCCCTGTGAGGGGCGGAGGCAGCAGCGAGGGGCTCTGTCAGCCGCTCAGCCCTCGGTCTCTGCGAGGGGTGGAGGCAGCGGTCTCTGTCAGCACGCTGAGCCCTCAGCCCCAGTAAGGGGCGGAGGCAGCAGCGGGGGGGGCTCTGCCAGCACGGTCAGCTCTCGGTCCCTGTGAGGGGCGGAGGCAGCAGCGGGGGGCTCTGTCAGCCGCTCAGCCCTCGGTCTCTGCGAGGGGTGGAGGCAGCGGTCTCTGTCAGCACGCTGAGCCCTCAGCCCCAGTGAGGGGCGGAGGCAGCAGCGGGGGCTCTGCCAGCCGCTCATCCCTCGGCCCCGGTGAGGGTCAGAGGCAGCGGCAGGGCCTTGTGATGTCTAAGCCCACAGACATCAGCCCGCAGAAGTAAACTCTGAAGGGGCTGGCGGGTAGATGAAAGTCAGGTATGGTCGGTAATGTGAAGCGTGGAGGATGAACAGGGACGCTCTTTAGTGATGCTGACTGGGCCCGCAGCAGGAGCAGCCCGCGGTTCAGAAGGGACAATCAGACGGTGGTCAGGCATGGGCAGTGGGAGATGACAGGTGGGAGGTGACAGGTGGGAGGTGACAGGTGGGAAGTGACAGGTGGGAGGTGACAGATGGGAGGTGACAGGATGGTGACAGATGACAGGTGGGAGGTGACAGTAGGATGTGACAGATGGGACGGTGGGAGGTGACGGTGGGAGGTGACAGATGACGGGTGGGAGGTGACAGTGGGAGGTGACAGATGACGGGTGGGAGGTGACAGATGACGGGTGGGAGGTGACACCAGGGTGGGATTGTGACATGGTGGGAGGTGAAGTTGGTAGGTAGAGCAGTTGAGGAGGTGTACAGGGGTGGCGAGGTGATAACAGGTTGGGACAGTACTGGAGAGGTGACAGGTGAGGGTGACAGATGGAGGTGACAGGTGGGACTGTGACAGTGGGAGGGACCAGGTGGGCAGGTGACAGATGGGGAGGCTGACAGGTGGGGCTGTGACAGGTGGGAGGTGACACGGTTGGGAGGTGTACAGGTGCGGGATGGTGACGGAGTGGGGGTGACCAGGTGTGAGGGAGTGACGGATGGAGGTGACTGCGTGGTGAGGTTGGCAGGTGGGAGTGTGGAGGGTGGAGTGATAGGTGGGAGGCTGACAGGTGGAGGTGACAGGTTGGAGGTGACAGGTTTCGGACAGTTAGGACGCAGGTGCTGCTGCGGCAGGTGACGGCTCGGAGCGTACATTGGTGTTAGGTGACAGTGGGAGAGTTGATTCAGTGCGTCAGGTCGGCCCGGTCGGAACGTGGGATTGGTGAAGGTGGGGAGGCTGGATTCAGGTGGATGCCTGGACGAGGTGGGAGTGTTGCACACAGGCGTGGTAGGTGACAAGGTGGCTGAGTGTACGAAGGTGGGCAGGGAGAGGTGTGGGAATGGACGGGTGGGAGTGGAGCAACGATGGCGGTAGGCTGCAAGCATCGCTGCTGGCGTTAGGCTGAGGGGAGATGCGTGGATGGTGGCCTACAGCGTTTGCGGCAAGGTACGCTTGAGCAGCTGTTGGACACTTGAAGTGTTGATCATGGTGTGAGGTTGATCAGCTGGGACTAGTCTCAGGCGTATTTCCTAACCAAGTAAACTCGGGGTACAGGCTTGCCCACCACCTTTAGGTTCTGCCCGTCTCCTCAACAGGAGCCCTTTATATGGCTACCGGCTCTGCCGTTTGCTCGTCGCGGTAGGCGCTTTGTCGATCTTGCCTTATCGCCCTTGCCCTGGGTGCGCTTTCTTCAGTCGCCAGCCCTTAATTAAAATTTGCTCTCTGCATCGAGACGTCGCTCCATCGGAATAGAATGAAGTAATTTTTAGCTCTAGTGCAGCGATGAGCGCGGCGATTTGGCGATTGTATAATGAAACAGGCCCAATTGTGTGCTGTTTCCACACACCGTAAGAGTAAAAAGGGTATATGATAGGTAGTGATAGTCTGACTTTCCCGTGTTTTTAATGCGAGTGCGTATATATTCAAAGGGTTGCTTATGGTTAAACACCCACACTCCGATAGTAGGAATGGAGCTAGTTACATATGGAGCTCGATACTAGCTAGGCGTCGTTTCCGTGAAGACTCCTATTCGCCTAGAGGACACGACACTTTAGATTAGAGTCGTCAGGTGAGACACATACATGAAGTCTTCTATGACTATTTCTCCCATCATTTCTATTTGCCACCTTATTTAGCTGGCGTTTTTTTCGCAGAATCACTTACAGCGTCTTACGGGCAGAACCTTGACTGGACGTGACAAAACAGTGCGATGTATTCTTATCTCACGTCTGCCACGCGATAAAAGTATGCCCATGTATAATATTAAAAGCCATGGGGGTTAATGAGGGAGATAACGAGGCTATGCACTATATTTTACTTACGCAACAGTATGTATAGTAAGTTTGTATAATAATCAGGCTAGAAGATTCAATATAAACGTACGTAGTATATTGGTTGTAGAACACTCACTAATCATCATGTTACTAGTAAAATATGCTCATGACGCGGGAGCTATAATATTATGACGTTTATTTTTAGTAATTTCAAATGATATACAAAAACGTATACTCTGCGTGTTGCATTATAGCTCTCGATTATTACAAATTTTGTATATGATCTTACACAATATTGAATCATATATAGCATTAGAACATATTGTTTGATATAGAGTCCTCAATGATATTGAGCCCCTCCGTGGGTGCCCAATGATAGCGCCCCTGTAACATAAAAAGCCGCCCAATTCAATGTGCAGTGCGCCCCGCCATAAGATTATACCGCCCCCTTAGCACCATAGAGCGCCCCTAGGTAATAAATGTCGCCCCTTTCGGGCACATAACACCCCTTCGAAAGCGCCCCATGGCATTTAAAGCGCCCCTGGATCATTAAAAGACGGTACATTGCGCCCCTCCAAAAGATACCACCCCCTCCCCCGGCCTCAAAGAGTGCCCCTAGAGAATAAAAGCCGCTTCTTTCAGGCACAATGTGCCTGAAAGAAGCGGCTTTTATTCTGCCTGGTATGTGCCTGGCACATACCTATGCTTCATCATGACTTGCTGCGCCGATGGCCGGCCGGACGACGAAGACCGAGGCCGGACGACATATAGGTACTGTGCACTCGCGGTATCGAGCTGTTGAACAGTTATGGGCTGGATCCGGATGCCCCCGCTTTCCGTGCTTGTCTCATGTCTGAAGCGTGCAATATTGGCGGCACGACCCTGATGTCACTCCGAGTGTTTTATCTGCACCGTGTTAGCTGTTTTAGTGGCTCCTAGCCCCATATCTTGTTTAATCTATAAGGACGTGCTAGGTGAAAAGCCATCGTTGATGTGGACCCTCGGTGAAAATATATCTGATCTGATCTGATCTTATTTTTTTCTTCAAAATCCTCTGAAAATGCATACCCGCCCCAATCCATTGATTGCCGCCCAAATTGTATAATTGCACCCCTGATCGCCGAGTTGCCACCCTCGTCAAAATCACTTAAAATGTGCCCTGTGAGAAGTGACAGGTCTGGTGAGTGGAAGGTGTCAGTGGGAGGTAACAGATGAAGGGTGGGAGGTGACAGATGACGGGTGGGAGGTGACAGATGACGGGTGACAGATGACGGGTGGGAGGTGACAGATGACGGGTGACAGATGACGGGTGGGAGGTGACAGATGACGGGTGGAAGGTGACAGATGACGGGTGGGAGGTGACAGATGACGGGTGGGAGGTGACGGGTTGCCGACTGACACACTGTGGGCAGTGTAATGGCTGCGGTGGGCTGGTCAGCCGGCAGCGGTGCAGTCAGCACCGATAATAACCCGGAGTTCCACCTCCGCGCCACAATCTGACATGTTACGTCACCGATGAAATCAGCGTGTCAGGATCGGCCCCCGCCGTGTCACCCACCAGCTGGCCAGGTGACCCCGCCCTCCGTCCCACGGGCGGATCAGCCAGTCACTGCCCCGCTAGCTGACACTGCAAAGCTATATTTATCGGTCAGGAAGATTCATTGTCGCCAACAGCCGGCTTAACGCCTACTCAGCTAGAAACCACATCATCCTATTCAGAAATCGGGGGTTTGAATGCCAAGCTTAGCTGCTTTCGGTGGACGTGCAGTAGTTTGGACATAGTTCCGGCATTTTCAGCCGCCTACGCCGAGTCGCCGCAGTCCGCAGCGTCAGACAGAGCAAGCCGGAGACACCGGGCTACTGCAGGCACCATCATCAAGGTGTGTCAAAGATTCGGAGAGAAAGAGGCTGCAATAGCAAGTTAATAATAAGAAACGTTCCTCCATAGTCTCTAACAGAAGAAATGTTAACAATTTCGAAATTTCGAAAGCATGAGGTAGGGTAAAGGTATGTTACTTTGTGAAAACGCTCAAATCGTGATTTGCGATATCGCATATCTATTTTAACCGTCGCCCTGGATGGGGTCATTCTGACCCCGCTGAGGTGTTTCGGGAATAGTGAAAACATGACAGTACTTTTTGAACAGCTATTTGGGCATCAATTTCCCACACTTTATAAAAGTTTTGACCTCAGGTCATCGTCAGGTCACCAGGGCCCAATCTTACCAATAGTCCAGTCTTACCAAATGCCGTGAATAGGTAAGTACGGCATATTGATGCGCCAGCCTGCAAAAATTACCGGACTCGGGATCGAAGCCGGAGGTGATATGATTTGATTCGTCAGTCACTTCCACCTAACCCGATGGCAACTAGCTATATTCGTCACAACGAGAAAAGTCAAAACCAAAACGATGTTGGTTGAAATAAGTGAAGGCGACATTCTGAGCACTCCATTCCACGGCATGCCGTACTTACGCCCATCCACAGTCAACTGTAATATTGGGCCCAGGTCACGTCAAGTGACCTTACCTTCCAAAATGTTTGTGATCGTGCCAAAGCCACAGTTTTTGTCCAACAGATTTGAAACTAGCAGAATTTCATAAGAGCATAAGTTCCTACAACTCGTCTTTCTAGGATTGTTTTGTATCGGTGACAAAAGGTCAGGTCAATTTCCTGACCTCCGCATTTTAAGTAAACTGGAAATATACAAATGCTTTCTATTCTAAGAATATGTATATGATCGGACAAATTACTTCAGTAAGTAAACGGGAAATATACAAAAGCTTTCTATTCAAATAATATGTACCTATTTGATAAGACAATTTTTTCAGAATCATGTTATTTTAGCTAATTCTTGACCCAGGTCATTTGTTGCTCTGTGACCTATGCAAGGTCATCTGAGACCATCTGCAATGTTTTGCTAATAACTTGATATTATGCAGATAGATACCAGCGGATGACACTCCTGTGTTTGTTTCGTCGACCCGCATCGCCCCATATGCAACACAACCTACCTGGGTCACCAAACGACATTGACCTGAAGTCAAATTTTGAAGTTGACCTAACACGTCACTATTAACATGTTACAAAGCGCCTTGATGAGGCAAAAGCGATGGTATCACACTCATTGCGTTATCTTTATTAGGTAAAACGTTATTTGCGAGAAAAAGGGTTTACCAAAATGGCATTGTTAACCTTTGATGTCCTCTGGAGCAGTGGTTCCCAAACGGTGGGTCATGACCCCATTTGGGGTAACGGAGCCATTCTGCGGGGCGGGGGTAACGAAGGCCTGTGAAATTGAACCATAATTGTTACGCTAAGCCAGCTTTTATTCAGCCCTCGGCTAACAACATCACTTTTCGGTGCGCCTGGTCGACAACGAAGCCTAGAATCGAGAAATGTGTGAGTAAAAGGGAATAAATACATGTGCGCTCTTAGTCTTTGTTATTATTGCGAGCTGCGATGCTCCAATGGAAGTGTGTAAACAGGTGCATCCAACACATTGGAAACAACTCTATTTTTGATAAATCGGTATAAAGTTTGAAGGATGGGAGTAATGACATCCGCTAAATGCTGAAAAGGGGTAATTGCGTCGGGAGGGCTGGGAACCACTGCTTTGGAGCCTAAACTATTGATCTGAGCTCAATTTTGAGGACACCTACGGCGATTACATTTTTCAAGAGTTTCTGATTTTTATCGAGTTTGTTCCTAGCTATCACAGTTCCCGAGATATTTGGGATTGTTAAAAGTTAAGTCTGAGAACAGGAAATTTGACCTTTGATGACCTCAGCAGTGATCTCAATATTGACCAGATGCTAGGAATAGCCCAAAGAAACTTCGATATCAAAAGTAACTTCAAACTTACATGTCGAAAGCTTTTAAACTTCATTCTGCGTCCTTCTAGCCTCTTTAGTTTTCAAGATAGATGGAGGTCATTTTTACCCCCACCATGGCGAAATTGTCTCAGAGGCCCACCGGGGCGCGGGTTAAAATCACGTTGTCGCCATCATCACCCTTTTCTGGTGGCTAACAGGACACACAAGCAGCATATGTAGTTTTGTTGGGGATTTTACTTTGTTCTGCTCTTATAATAAATTGTTTGAACTAATTTTGTATGGGGATTATATTTTTTATTAAATTATGTGTTTTCTATGACGCCTCCAGTTTCAGGGCGGCAGCAGTCTTCATGGTCGTGCTGCTGCCTGCGCCTATGAGGGTGTCATTGATATCAGACGTATCTGTGGCGTATTTTGACATTTTCTATTTAACTTTGTTATCTCGGCTCCTAACTCCGTGAACCCTATATCATTCGTGATATCCGAATACAGCTTTAACCGTCACAAAACTGCAGGTATACATAGCAGTGGTCATGGTTTAACCTGTGACGTGGACCTCTGTTGCGGGGATGTGTTGATAGACGTCTGTTATGAAAAGAGAAGCCTCCGTTTGTTTGAGGCCACTTGATAGTTGATACGACAGTTCATGTTATGATTTGTGAACTGCTTTAACCCTATTCCCTGCGGGGGGCAGATTCCACCCCTCCCGGTAGTTTTTAGCCTGCCGCTTCTGAACCGTTACGGTCTATGTCTTACAACTTGTCTAACTTTTCTGAATAGAATGGACGCGTGTTCAGTGAAGAAATTTGAAAAATCGGCCAACAGAGGGCGGCTGCCAGGGTCATGTTTTTTGAGAGTCGTTACGAATCGGGTGTACGGCGCATACTTTCCTTGTAGTTTCGGTAAAAGCGTCAGAAACTAAGTCGATGCTTTGAACATCATACATAATTGGATTATACATATTGGGGGGCAGAGGCGAACTCAGGTACATAAAATGGGAGGCGATGTTCTCCGTCAATTTAGGCCCAACTTCAAATAAGCAAGCTAATTAAAGTCGTTCCGCACATGGTGCCCCCCACGTTGTTTACCTGAATCTGCCTATGAACAATTTGTTGCATTTAACAAATTACAGCAACAAATCCCACATGTGACGTTCCTACGTCCCAAACACTAAGGAAAAGCATATATTTTGTATCCAAAAATCCACAATTTTTTATCCCTGAGTACGCCTATGATTTTTTATTTTTGTACTTGACCCTTTTACACATTGAAGAACATGACATTTGAAGCTCAAAAACGTTTTTGCATGCAAATCGGTCGAATCACATGGCCACAATAACCTTTCAAATAACACCCAAAATTTTCGTATTTTTTGCCCCTGGCGCCCCATTTTTAGAACAAAAAAGCAATTTTTGGGTCCAAAAAGAAAGATTTCGTCACGACGAATCGAATGGTGTTTAATCCATCGAAATCGGCCGAGCGGTTCTCGAGATCTCTGGGGGGGGGGCGAATCTGCCCCTCCCCACAGGTTAACGTAATTATGGCCGCCCGCAGGGAATAGGGTTAAAGATGCAGGTGCAAGAAGATACCTCTTCTAAGCGGGCCAGGAAAAAAATGCGGACGCACGCACGCTCCAACGTCCCGAAACTCACTACTAAAGTGGAATTAGTGTTTAAATTTATAGTTTCTAGTAATTTATATTTTTTATTAAAAAAAAATGTGTTTCACAAAGTTGCATACCGGATCACGAAGGTAAAAGATTTCTTAGCCTTTTTGCGCCATTTTGTGCCAAATGCGACAATGACAGAGACGTCTCTGGGTGATACAAGGCACCGCAATACAGCCATCATTCTCAAGGTGTGGAAGATTTCACACCTGGAGAATTTCACACAATGGTATGTTCCTTCATTTCCTCCATTCCTTCCGGCTGTGGGAGTATATTTGCATTTTTGCACGAAGTTAGGCCTACCTTTACCCCATAGGATGGTTTTAACATGGTGTGTTGTGTGACATCTGAGCTTTGTATTTTTTGTTAGATTATTTGCAACACCAGTTTCATTTCACTCAAGTGATCTACAGGAAGCATCTGTTAAAGAATCAGGCGCAGATTTAGGGGGCGCTAGGGCGCCCACTCCCTGAGCCGGGTCACGCCCATGTCGCGCCCGGCAACTTTTTGTATGTAGCGCCCCCCCCCCCCCTCCTGACGAAAATCCTGGATCCGACCGTTTCTTTCTATGCACTACAGACTTAAGGCGTCAATTCTTACCATGGATTATGCATAATCCACGTTTGTCGTACATTTCATATTCACAACATGATTGGTCCATGTTGTGACTGCGCCTAATAACCATACACTGCATTCAACAGAAGCAACCACAACAGGAAGCACGTATACGTATAAACCACACCACACTGCGAAAATCACAAGTCCATTTATGGTTTCCGCCGACGCCTGCCACAAAACACGCTGTTTGGAGCCCCCGCCCGTGTCATCTGAAGACGTCCTGGCCTCGGCTGGCAGACCGGCAAAACACCGAACCCTGCAAACTGCACCCCGCAGTGCAGCGCAAATAGCGCTCCTCCCGCGCCAGCGAAAGGTGCCGCGTCACACCTTCCGGCGAGAGCTGTCTGTTGACTCTGCGGCCCAAATCAAACACAATCTAACATAACAGCGTACCGCCATGGCCGCTCAACGGCCGAGCTGGAGTCGGGCGGGGGCGGGGGCGGCTGGGACTGGGCGGGGGCGGGGGCGGCTGGAATTGGTGCTGGGCGGGGGCGGGGGCGGCAACAGGTGGTGCCGGGCGGGGGCAGCAGGTGGTCACAGACCAGTGACCAGCGTGCAGGTTCGGAGCCGAGCCACATGTCCGTTGATTAGTGGACGGTGGAGAGGAAAAGGGGACGGTCGGCTGCGGTAGACTGGGCACCGAGTGAGAAATCAACCAATACAGCTGCATCCAATCCTATCTGACCTTCGCTAATCGACCTAACACAAGGAGAGAGGACGGGGAGTTTATGGTATGAGGTCAGCAAACATCTGTACGGATCACAATTGCATCCACATCCAAGGATCCGAATCCTGGATCTACCGATATCCTGGATCCGCTGTACTGATCCGTCGTTGGACTATGTCAGTTGTCCTGAGGCTGTAGTGACCAGCAATGATCTCATCTGTTGAGGTCATGTAGTGACCAGCGATGACGAAATCTGTCTTATAGGATCGCCGCCGCTGTCTTCTGGGATCGCCGTCCCTGGACTCAGCGTCGGACCACGGCGTCGGACCACGGCCGGCCGGCCGGCGGTCTTCCCCGGGCTGAGTACTGAGTACTGAGTAGGTACAGAGCCTGGTGGAGTCAGGGCACGGACACCAAGCACCCTCACACTCTGCAGCCGTCTGTCTATGCAGCCAGGCTGGGGCGGATCCAGAGGGGGGCTGCAGAGGGGCGCGGCCTCCCTCAGGCGCCCGGGTCGCAGGGCCGGGCCGTGTTTTGGCCTCCCCAAACCTCCCCGGTGGGGAGGCCAAAGCGACGGTGACCCGCGTCCCGGGCGCTGGGGGAGGAGCCGCGCCCTCTGCTAGTCCCCCTCTGGATCCGCCAGTGAGCCAGTGCTGTTAAGCCGCCCCCGCAAACCAAGAGACTAGACAAGTCTAGTGTCTGTATTCCGCCGGCCCCTTGGAGCCGAAAACGCCGCACCGACGCCGCCATTCCACCGGCCCCGCGGAGATCAGAGGGGCATCAGTATGCATGCGGGGACGGCGGCGGCCCTGCCCAGTTCAGGGGTCGCCTGTACACAGAAGTGCTGGACACTGTTCCCGTCAGGAGACTCAGACACGTACGGAGCGGGGAGTGCTGGGCCGGGCCTCCACAAGGCCGGCTGATGTCAGACAGAACGCGCGTCCACGAGGCTCGTGGAGTTGCTAGTAAAGGAAGTACTTGGGTTTTACAAGGTGAAGAGAAATGCGAGGGAACGTGGGCCGATGAAGGCGGCGATTGTGGTAGCGCGGTCACTTGATGTAAGATTTTACAATATGTGTACGTTTTTTGCATTCAGTATCCGTACTCAGATTTTTTACCGTTTAATGATATATGATTATTAAAATTATGAAACGGAATACCATTACCTTTTCCTCGATGATATTGATAAATCCAAAGTTATCCAAAATTAAGTTATTATTTCGTAATATTTTGTTATAAACTAAGATGAGGTGTAGGTAATTTATACACCTTAGATTTAAACAACACAGGAAATAAACTCTTACCCTTAAACTTAAGCCTGTTTAGTCCCTGAATAACCCATAATTGTATACAAGAATGCAGTAGGTTCACTTATGGTGTACCTACTGCCATGCTGGTAATCCGATGTCCGTTCAAGCATCGACAGGCAAGCAAACGAAAGAGTTCTGTAATACCGAGGCCAGGACACCATCAGCATAACAACTCGGTCAACGGTGGCGGCTGGCGTGCCTGGCATGCATGAAAACAAACCACAACACACACCGACAATAGCTGCGGGAATAAAGGAATACATGATAGAGTTGTCTTTTTCATGGCATGCCATATGTGTTAGTCTGGAGAATCGCACACGGCTAGACAAGCTCATTTATAAATATGTTTTGCTTTAAGATAAGCCATCACCAGCAACATACAAAACGTTGTCTGCATTCGTATTCCAGATCCTATTGAAATATGTACATATGTATTGCTTTATTTGGACGAACTTTAGAAAAACGAGATTAAATATCAACTACAAAACTTCTGTGAAAAAAAAACAGCGTAATCAACCAGAAATACAGTCATGAAAATTGTGCAGGTTCTACAAACGCATGTCCAAACGCAATCACTTGGCAGACAATGGAATAATTTCAGCGATTAAGTCATTAAATGAACTGTCGAGGACATATCTGCACGTCGTGTTGACGTGACATGCAGACGCTCGGGTCTGGATCCACTGTCAGGTGCGCCGAGTGCCTGACAGTGAACTGTCAGAATCGGAATACTTCCGCTCAAGGACAGATCCAGAGGGGGGGGCATCGGTGCCACAACTTCATCAACTACTACAATCGGATTATCTTTTATACATTCACTAAATTTAAACACAATCTAAGCAGTCTTCATATATGAAAAATAGTTTTAAATCAGTCTTAGATGCCTAAGAAAACTATTTTTAGAATGAAAATGCCTTGCCTCTAAAATCAAAGGCGGATCTAGAACTGGTGCAGTTGAGGGGGGGGCAAATCTAAAAAACTCACACACTATTCTGAATACTTACTGATCGGATTCCGCTAACTTATACATTGAAACCTGATTTTAAAGAAACTTTATTTGGTAAAAGTTTCTTAGATTGTCTTCAATATCAGGCAGCAAGTGTCAATTTTGCGCTGATTTCAGGCGATGTGAGGCATGGTCCCCTGCCCTGTGAATCTATCCATGGCTAAAACCAATATATGGACGTTCTGGATCCGGCAGTGCTCCTATTTAGTAGACAATATACGGTATTCTCTGACTTAGATGAAAAAGCATGTTTTGAATTAATAATGTGTCATTAAAAATATACTTTTTATTTGTCAAGCAAATCGATGCGGGACTCGGCCTCAAACTCCTTCAGAAACATGTCTACAACAATGGTGAAAATCAGCTCCGACACAGGATTCCTAGCTGTGAAGAAACGAACATTTTGGGGCATTCCAAGACATGTCGACTACATAATATCGAAATATCACCAGATATCTCAGATTTCGATAAAACTATGTTTTGGGTATCATCTAGGCCGTATATTCACTCTGTTAAATTTTCAGCTCCGTTTTTGAATATTTTTTAATGTCTGGAAGTTTCTCGGAAACTTTGCAAAGTCGTGCAAAACTATAATTTTTAGCAGGCAAATCCCCAATGTAAACCATGCGAGTAACACGAAACTATAAATCATCAGAAGCAGCATGAACCATATTTAAATTTGATACAATTTATTTGTTATTTTACAAAATTTTGAATTTCATTTCAATCAATTTTGAAGTGATATCAAGTAAAATTACGTGATACTATAATGTGGCCAATCAAAATTAAGTATTTTTGTTCATGCCACAATGAATTTGTTTCGTACGTTGTTATGGTAAAAAATGAGAGAAAAGTTTATCTAAGAATTGTAACATATTTGTGTATTTTAAAAGCATGATAGTCACCAGCACTTCTTTATGTCATAGCTTTGCACTTAATTGTACTAGAGAGCTCAATTTAATGGCATTGTGCTCATCCCATTAACCTGCTTCGAATGATATTGAACGTGAGCACTTGATTCGCCCTGTGGCCTCATTGTCACGTGACCTGAGGTCATCTGGTACAGTCCACACTTCCTCCACGTCAGATCAACCAAGCCATAACACTCTTCTTGTCATATTTCGATGAAACTACGTGTCGGAGCTTATCTGGGCAGAAGATTCACACTGTGACATTTTCAGCTGCGTCCGTCCAATGGTTTTCGAGTTATACGAGTAGTTTCAACTGTCATCTCATTCGATTTCGCGCAAAGGCTCTAATTTTCAGCGGGCGATATCTCCCATATACCTATAAGTCAAGAGTTATAAAACTTACATATTTTCAGAATCACCTTGACGACCAATTATAGTAATTAATACAAAATCTGAGATGTGAAATTTTAATAGATAACCAAGTCAGGTGACATGATTTCATAATGTTTTCAGTTAAAATTCAATATTTTGCTTAGCTGGAATAATAGGGAGGCGCAGATTGCAGGCCCTTTTAATCACGTGACAACCTAATTTACTCAGTGATCAAGATCATATGATTAAATAACTAAATATTTCACCGATAGAGGTGTCTGTGGATCCTCAAGACATCACATTTTCTCATCCTTATTTGCAGATCAAGAATGCTATAAAAGTGCCTTATAAAACTGTCTTGTAGAGATACAAAATGTTCAAATGTGTCAAATAAAATAACAAGTTTCAACGAACCATCCATTGAATAATCAAGCCAGGTTATTTGGGGAATCAACCTCGTGTCACGTGACCTTGAGGTCATTCAGTGACCTGCGGTGACCTGTTAGTATGCATTAGTGAATAAGCTCGAAGAGGCAAATACAATGTTGTTGAGTTAAGTTCTCTAGCAAAATTGCGTGTACTACAGTTTTTACCAAAGATCAATATTTTTCCAAAGACCATTATTTGTATAAATAATAATATACAGGAGATATAAAATATATTCTGATTTTTGTTTTACCACCGTAAACTTATGTATGAAAGCCGATTCTGGCATGAACAAATTCTTAATTGTAAACGACCACATTATAAATCACGTTATCGTGTGTTACCCACTGGCCGCTGCAGACATCATGACCCGAGCATGTCTTTGGGAACACCGGAAATGTGTCCGGCGTCGCCAGCAGACGCCCTATGGGTCCCTGAGGACACTAATAAGTCAGCTACCGCCGTCCCGGAACGAACCGCTAAATTGAGATCGGGCTGACGTCACACCTGCTGGCGTCAGCATTATCAGTGATGTCTGACAGTGGTATCAGCATTATCAGTGATCAGTGATGCACTGACGCCTGTGACCCAATGCACTGCACCTAGTCTGGCCCGCCACTGCTGCGCAGTGGCGGGCGACCAATCAAAAACGCGCGAGTCTGTCCAGCTGCACAGAGGTGAAGATCTCTTCCTCATTCTCTCGCGAACGCTCTACACGCGCGCACGTGTTTCTCTGCCGCTCTCGCAAATTGCAAAATACATAAAATGCATTCTAAGTTCAGACGTGTAACTACCAAGCAGACTATAGCCCCCGACATTGACATTATCTGACAAGAAATCACATGTTAAATTTGCGAAATTGTCCTTATTTTGTAGGGAAAAATCATTATATCTTATTGATATATATGATTTGTGACAATTGTGATGATGAGTTGGTTTATATGACTAACATGATCTACATGGGAGAAATTGCCATCTAAAAATATAGTTTTACATAACATCGCAAAATTGCAGGAAGCTGAAACTCGAAATTCGAAAACCATTCGAGGACGAGACTTAACATTTCCCAGCATGAATCTACGGCCCAAGTAAGCCCTGACACGTATTTGTATCGATATCTGAGATGTAGGGTGTTATGGGCTTGGTCGATCTGTCATGGAATGTCCCATATATGACAAACCCATCTGTCAGGTGGTTATTGATGATGGAAAATATCCCTAACTAGCTAGGAAACCACGCAATGGTGCACCAGTGACGTGGATCGATTGGGTACCTCGCTGAATCATTCGTATACGGCTGACCTGAGTTCTTTAGTCCCCAAGCTGGTACAGTCTGCAGCACGAAACATGCACCGCACAGTGCAGACGTTTTACAGTGTGCACCCAGTAGGTACACTTCTTTGTCGTGGCTCAGCGTATAACACGGACAAGGAATGCCAGCAAGTCAGCGGCAAGGAATTCAGCATGCCAGCTGTTAGTAGATATTATAATTCCTCTGACACCCACTCCCGCTTTTGCCTTTTACTTTACCCGCAAACGAAGTCTTCGAAACAGGGGCGCAGCCAGGGGGCAGAGGGGGCACGTGCTCCCCTTATTGGGCCGACTTATGCACTAAAAAATTATCGACGACGTCCCTGTTAACGACTTTTTAAGGGGCCTGCAAAATAAAATGGCCTAAATCCGAGGAGATATTTGTTTTCGTGACACTTTTTTTGGGGGGGGCCTTTACCGAGGGGGCCCCTGGGGATTCCGTGCCCCTTGTCGGATGTCTCGTTGCGCCTCTGCTTCGAAATGACCGAATCAGACAACAAAATCACAAAAGCTGTCACGAACTTTTCTGTCTACAGTGTGGGAGTCTGGCGAGTCGTGACTGTGGCAGGTCTGTTAACTGCATTTCGTGCACACCGGGTCTGCATTCAGGCCCATCCCTACTCCGTGCATCAATTGTTAACAAATTCAGCACTCAGCAGCGTATTGCAAAACACATGCAGCACTTAGGGCAGCCGGTCAAAACACAAGTTCCGGCACCTAGCGAGATCTAGCTGTGAACCCGGCTGTTCCATGGTCTACATGAGCTACTGACTGACCCCAATAACAATATTTTGACCCTGACAAAATGAGCCACTCAGTGACCTGCGAGACCTTGCTCGAACGGTGCTCAGCAGGGTGTGGGCTCGTGTCTGAACCACCTGCCGCTCCCCGGTTTGACCCAGTGGCTGGGCGGAGATACGATCGCGCCAGAGGGCGGGGCCGGCCGCCCCACCCCCCTCCCCCCGTAGATCGTGATTCTCGTCACGGCGCCATCGGGCGCGTTGATCGCCGATCACGTGACCTCGTGATCAGTCGGTCGACTGGCTGCATAGCCGGCCGAGTGCCGCGGCGGGGCCGGCTTACGAAACTCACTCCCGGCAAATATGGACGGCCGGTCCTCTTGCACAAAAACCACTCGAGCCTGTCAGCGGCCGGCCGCTAAATCTTCGTCGACGGACGGATAATGCGCCAGCCGTGATCGCGGCGCGGCGAAAAGTGCCGCTCTCGGCGCCCGAGGCGTGCCGGCCCCGGAGCACATGCCTCTGTATTTGGGACTTCAGCACATGCCTCTGTATTGATTGGCGCACCAGTACATCACACGCCGTGGATGTGCGTACCGACAGATAGACACCTCCCGTGCCTGACCCGGCCGCTGGAAGTGCAGTGCGACGTCTGCTACGCTGCACAGCGGTCAGCCTGCACCGCTCGGCCCTGTCCTACTTCTCTCCCCTGCAGTGAAAAGAAACCCCTGGTGGGTGCAGGTTCTGGACTGTAGAGCATCGGTGATGTTCGTCCCGATCGACTGCTATTAGTTTGACCTCGAGATAACGAGTGTGTCATGCTTCGATTGGGGTCAGTTCGGATAGGCGATATGGGACAGGAACTGAGTTCGCAAGTTCTTCGACTTCCTGCCAAAGATTGTTAGTCCGTTTACGGTGTCCAACAGCAGGAATGAGTTGAAATGAGGACATCATCGTCCAACCTTATCGGTGCGTTTTTTATATATTGCGTCGACGTCGTGGCAAGCCGTAGGCCGATGCAAAAAGGATAAAACAACGAACATTTACCTCTTAACAGCACCAGCTTCTTCAATATCTCCCTAAGAGTTAGGTAGTAACACACTTGATCAAAGCTGTGTGAAACACCTCCTGCGCACTGCACATGACAATCTACAATCTACATGGCTTCTGCCTCTTTCACTACCGCCAACAGATGACGGCGCGGTGCGGTAGGAGCTACTGTGATAAGTACGTCATCATAAGAGCCGTGTATGCAGCCTACTCTAGCCTTGACGCATGAGCTCCGCAGAATCACTGTCTTATCAGTTTCGTTCCATTTCAAGGTAACACACGCTGCAGCGCCAACGCGTGTTGCAAAGCATGCGTCTGCAACAACGCCTTCTATGTTTAAAACCGGTATGTCTCCGAAACGACCGGCCCTGACGGTGTCGCACATGCTGGCACGTCATAGTGACGTCATACTCGGCGTGTCAGCGAGTCGCGAGCCATGTGCAGACCAGGCGTATCTGACACCTCAGCCGCCACGAACGGTGTCTCGTGAGTCCGTGACACTCCGCCAGCAGTCGCGCCAAAACGAGTCTCGCGCCACGGTCGCGTCCCGCCGCGCCGGGCCGAGCCGGGCTGCTCCGGACCTCAGGGCCTTTGTGTCGCGAATCACGACCCGCGACAGCGACACTGGCCGCGCGCGAGGTCACCAAGTCTGCCTTTTGTCAAGACTCGGGACTCGGGAGTCAAAGGCTGGCCAACTGCTGCGGTTAGGGACAATGGGACAATCAGTACATCAACGGACAGGTGTTCCGCGCCCGAAGCAGACAGTTCGGCGGATTTTGCTGCATAATTGGCTGGTGCGTCTTCTTTCCAACTCAACGTTAACGGTGTTACTTAACAGGTCACGTCCGACGCTGTGAAAATCAAAGTGCATACCTGGGAGTGAATACAAATGTAGGTAATGCAATGTTTTCTGTGCTGCTAAGAATGCTGACGGCCAGAGTGTTAATAATAATGTCAAAAATTATCCAATATCTTAAATTATTTGTCATCAATTTTGTTGCGTACGGTAACGTACTATGCATTATTAACAAACAGGGACGGATCCAGAGAGGGGAGGGGGCAATCCGGTCATGTCCCCCATAAGAATGACTGAAATCGAACAAAGTTGACACATTTACTGATATAAAATAAAATATAAGCAGCTTTTACTAAAGAAAGTTTGTTTTGAATCAGCTACCAATGCATGAGCAAGCGAAATCCGATGAGTCTTGAGAATTTATAGTGAGACTTTTTCATTTTGCCCCCCCCCCAAAAAAAACACACACACACACACGCTGGCCCCTCCCATACTACCGTTCTGGATCCGCCGCTGTTAACAAGTCATCTACATAATTTAAGACGTTTATGGCGACACTTATTTCATAGTCGGAACCGGGGGGTCCAAA
Source organism: Semibalanus balanoides (assembly GCA_014673585.1). Taxonomy (NCBI): domain Eukaryota; kingdom Metazoa; phylum Arthropoda; class Thecostraca; order Balanomorpha; family Balanidae; genus Semibalanus; species Semibalanus balanoides. The sequence continues at coordinate 167,441 of VOPJ01001848.1, read as the reverse complement.
GTCCAGTTGGTATAAATGAGAGCAGTGACTTCTCCAATAAGGTGTATACTGTATAGGATATCCAGCTTCCTTAAAAAAATTACGTTAGCTTCTTGGTAACGAGAATATAATACACGAGTAAAATTGGTTTAAAACAACAATACGTATGCACATCAATAGAGATCCCTTCAGTACAGGTGAGGGGTCAACGTACTACTCTCATCACCCAGGTCATGTATAATTCAGAGACGTGAATTGAATTCCATCATCTACCATTCAAATGTCATTGATAATCCGAAGCCAAAGGAATAATTACGGATACATGAGTGAAACATACTGATGTGAGGATTTATTTAATGAACGCTTTGCTTTGAGTTAGCGGCCAGTAAGGGATTTTTTCCATGTCTGGCAGCCATGACAGCAGATTGCCGGTGTCTGCTCTGGTCCATTCTATTGCCGAGAACTGTGTATTAACTATTATGACGGAGCGAATCTCTCGCTCAAATCTGCCGTCTATATCAGATTGAGGAGTGTCCTAGATGCAAGCAAAAGACAAGGCTCAGCCCGTCATGCTCTACTTGAAGGCCAGTCCCGACCGATTTTATGATGAACACTTTTGTCCCGCCCGAGCCATATAAGAATACGTACAAATGTTTAAAATGTCATTGTGTCTAATAACGTGACATATTCATGCTAACGATTAGCATTTTCCTCCTCGTCAGGGATTACAAAAACTGCCGACAACTTGAGTTGGAGTGTCATTTTCCTTGCGCGTGCTGACACCGCAGATGGCGGTGATTTCAGCCGGTCTGCAAACAACTGAAGAAGCGTGGATAGAACACTGTTCCAACGCTTATCACTGCCATGAAGAACACAAAACAACGCCTTGTTTCGGGCGAGACACACCGATATTCCAATTCCATATCGCCCACAGTTCCACAGCGAGACACACCGATATTCCATATCGCCCATGCAGCATAACGTGCTTATAAGTTAACCGTGAAAGTGAAAAGGACAAAAAAAAATATAGCGTCATCACGCATGCCCTCGCATATTGTTACATTCATCTGCAGGTCCTACTCAGGCGGAAAATTAGTTCATTGGCCAGTGAAAAAAGACAAAGCACACATCACCTTGAACCAGTCTCAAGCGTGAAAGGTAAAAACTATCAGGAGTTTGTTTTCTATATCACCGTTACGGAGTTAAATGATCTCGTCTAGTGGTATCTTTTAACGAAATATTTCTCTTTAAGTTATAGTCTGTTATATAATTGAATCTCTTCTGGATCATTCCACACTCCACAGCTAGGAAATAGGTATTTCAAATCATTCCACAACTAGAAACTAAATCTTGCTTTGCATAAACAAGGTTCTTAAACAGGTCTTAAACGCAAAAGTGCCTCGTTTTCATTAAATCGCATTATTCGTTCACAGAAAGACATATTTTCTAACTGTGGCAAGATATTGTCGGGCATTGGGCCTCCTATTCCTCCACATGCCCCACCTGCGTACCTCCCCTGGATCCGACCTTGACCCCACCTGACCCCCCTTAGGGTCTCCTCAGATGACGTCACTGGGCCCATTTTTTGAGTTGGGGGCCACGAAAAGTCGCGGCCACTAAAATACAATATCACGCCATTAAGGTATTGATTTCACGTAATTTGGCAGGCAGAATTGATTTAATTTATAATCGGTGAATTGAGGTAGGTGAAGTGCATGATCCTCTGTGTCTTCAAAATCCTAGCGTTCTCAAGTTAATGTTAAAATAAACGCAATTCACGATGGATTGCATGAAGTTTTGCGGCAATCCCGATACATGAACGCAATCATTTCGGTGTTCAGTTTCCAGTCATAGACTCATAGTCATGGTTAACTTTAATGCAAAGAGGGGGTTGTAGCTACAACCCCATATTTTGATAGATTAACATACGCCTATGACGAGATGTGTACAAATGGGCTCTTACAACTAGTGCAAACCCCAATGATTCAAAATAGTTTACACTCTGCTCATATAGGTATTGTTTCAGTTATGTAACACCAAAAATATTTTTTATCAGCCGGCAGATCCAGGGGAGGTGGCCGCAGGACCTCGGCCCTCTCACCCGCAGAAAACGCAAGAAGGGCGCCCACGGACTGTCCGTCGTCGGACGCCCGGCGATGGGCGAAAGGATGGACGGTAAACACGGAAGGAAATAAATTGAGCGCATCAGCGTCCCGTTGTGAGTACAGCTCGCCCTCAGACCACTTAAGCATCTCTAATCCTAGCATTTAGCCCCCTTGATTGTTGGACAAGCGTCCTAATTCCTGCGGCTCACTCCTAAAAGAATCATGATCCGCCGTGATTGTATAGTCCATCAAGTTTGGTCTGAGTATGCACTGAGCTAGTGCTGATAGAGGTAAACATTGCACAGTATGAATGTAAAAGACAAGGATGGCCAAAGCTCAGCATCAATCCTGCCATTACTCAGCGGCTACATCGAGTAACGGATGCGAGTCCCCCAGAATGGCGAAAGTTTTCTTGATATCTTTCCTGGCCTGCTTATATCTTTCATGGCCCAAAATATCCTGGCAACATGCTCAGGATGTGTAAAGAATTTATTTCTCTTTCAGTGGACATGCTCTGAATTATGATGTTACACCAAATAAAGCAAGATAAAATGTGCCAAACCGCAGCGTGTCCACACAATCCAATGCTGACGCGTATGGTCAAACCATTCACCGTATTCCTCAACCAAAATAGGCCGCCGCGAAAGGTCCGTGACGTCAGTGAGGAAGAACCCTATTACTTCCGCTGGCTGCCGTCTCTGTTCACGTGGATCAGCCTGGTCCACGTGGCCCGGACCTCAGCAGACACCTCCAGACAGAGCTCTCCTGCTGACGTTCTGGCACAGCGCGGCCAGCGGGGCCAGCGGCGGGACCAGCGGGGCAGCGGCGGCCAGTCGGTCGGCCAGCGAGGCGGCCAGCGCGGCCAGCGGGGAAGCGGGACCAGCGGGGGCCAGCGGGACTAGCGGGTGCCAGCGGGGGCCAGCGGCGGCCAGCGGGGGCCACGGCGCCAGCGGCTGCCAGCGGCGGCCAGTCAGAGCCGGCCACGGCGGGCCAGCGGCGCCAGCGGCGTGCCAAGCGGCGCCAGCGGCGCAGCGGCGGCCCAGCGGCGCCAGCCGCGGCCAGCGGCGGCAGCAGGGACCAGCGGGGACCAGCGAGGACCAGCGGGGTACCGCAGCGGGACCATGGGGGCCAGCGAGGACCAGCGGGGACAGCGGCGGCCAGCGGGGGCCAGCGGGGGCCAGCGGCGGCCAGCGGCGGCCAGCGGGGACCAGCGGGGGCCAGCGGGGACCAGCGGGGGCCAGCGGGGACCAGCGGGGGCCAGCGGGGGCCAGCGGCGGCCAGCGGCGGCCAGCGGGGGCCAGCGGGGGCCAGCGGGGACCAGCGGCGGCCAGCGGGGGCCAGCGGTGGCCAGCGGTGGTCAGCGACAACTAGTGGCGGCCAGCGACGGCCAGCGGGGGCCAGTGGACGACTAGTGGCGACTAGTGGTGTCAATCTTGGTAACCGGAAAAATTGTGTGACCGATTGGGTAATTGGTCGGTCAGGCTAATACATTTTTGGACACTTTTCGGTCTGCCTAATCTTAAGTAATTCACCTTTTCGTCCCATTTTTACGCATTCTAATTTATATGGATTAAGTAAATGCTTAATTTGCTCGAAATTAAACCAAATCAATATGAATACTTAATACAGCACATAATTATTATATAAATATAACAAATATTGCTCTCAAGAGGAAGAAAGGTCCTTAAAAATCCGTTTGCATGCATTATGCCATATTCATATTGCATAAGCCACCACCACCTACAACTTCAAAATCGGTCAAATTTTGGACATTTTTGGCTTCAATTCAAATCGGTCGGTATTTGGTCAACCAAAAGGCCTGCTGTTCGGTATCGGATTGGAATTGGTCAGGAAATTTTGTCAAAAAATACATCGCTAGTGGCGACCAGCGGGGACCAGCGGCGACCAGCGGGACCAGCGGGACCAGCGGCGGCCAGCGGGGACCAGCGGCGGCCAGCGGGGACCAGCGGGGACCAGCGGGGACCAGTGGGGCGGCACGGGACGGCTCACGGGACAGGCCAAGGTCAGGAGAGTCACGGCACGTGGCCCACTGCCGGTCAGGGTCACACACACACACAACACACACACACAACAACACACACACACACACACACACAACACACACACAACACACGACACACACACAACACACACACACACACACACACACACAACACAACACACACACACAACACACACACAACACACACAGAAACACAACAACACACACACACACACACACACTAGAGATGAACTTGAGAACCCTGCAGCATTAACTCTTGTATCTTGTATCTTGTTATCTTATTGATCACCAAACAGGCAGTGCCCAATGACAGGTGAAGTCATGAGTTATATATAAAACTCACACATATCACACCCGTAAACACTACAATAATATCCACTCCCATTTCATATAGAACTATTACTTCTGATCGGGCACAACGGATTAACCATTGTGCCCGATCATGCCCAAGTTAATTGTTGGCTGGGTGGCTGTTGGAGGAGGCGGGAGGAGGGAGGGGCAGGAGAAGGAACACCTGACGGGAGGGGTAGGACTTAGGAGGGAGGGGCAGGCGAAGGAACACCTGACGGGAGGGGGCGGAAAAGGGAGTGGAGAAGAGCTGATCGGCTGCCGGCGAGCTTCAGCAGCTCACGGACGACTGCCGACGGTGGAGGCGGGCTGTCGACTGTGGAGGCGGACTGATGGATCACCGGCGTCTCACCACCACCCACGGAAGGGTGAAGGAGGGAAGGTGCAGATGTGGCGCAGCTGCCAAGTGGCGCTGATCTGCTGATGGGTTCAGGCAGGGGTTTGTGACCATAACGTTTAGTATTTGGTTGTTGTACTGCTACCTTTTACTCGCTATTAATATTAGCATATTTGGTAATACAAAATGACACCGAAGGTGATTCATGATTGTAATCAGGCACAGTAATAGGTATATTGGAACGCGAATGACATAAATACAGTAGCTGTTTACCTACCACCTGCTGGGATAATTGTTGCAATGCTTGTTGTTTTGAGTACGGAGCATTTGGAGCATAGGTATAAGCCTATAGTTGTGTTTGGGTTGACCGTGCGTTGCAGAGTAGCAGTGCGAGCAAAGGTACGCCTTTTGGATTATTACATCTTTTTTGGTTTTGTAATAATTTGGTAAAGACCCGTATACAAAAGGATATCAAATGCGTAGACGAGGATGGTGTTGAAGTAGGTAAGATAGGCATGATACATATTTCGCCATGTGTTGAATTATTCGGAATGTCAATCCGAAAATTTCCCGCTGTTTAGATAGGGCTATTTTCCTGAGCGATAAAACATACCCACGTAAATATGCAAAGGTTAAACATTAGCATAACTTGTTTTACACTGCATACCTGCAACCGTCTTTCCTCGAAATGCAGGGTGTAGGTGCGGTCCAGGTCCGCTGAACACCGACATCTACCGGAAAGCGCTGCAACCTGTGTTCCCTGAGGTTGCTGGTAGGGGCACTGCTATCGGATGGCAGTGCCGACTTCAACGCAATGCATTGACGCCTTCAAACTTTTGCATTATACCTTCTCTAGGGGATCAGGGGCCACCGTGATCATATACTCCAAAACAATTGAAATTGGCTGAGGTTTAACTAAGCCAGAATGGAACCAGTCCATCACCTATGCAACAATGTGGTTAAATTCGATGCAATGTATAGGAACGCGGTGATATTACGCTTGAAAGGACATACCTATATCCAAATATATATTAGGCGACGTTCCGGGACCTCTCGCAAACACCTGGCAAATCAGTGCCGCTTTATCCCTGTTTGGAGAAAATCGAAAGGCTTCACCAAAAGCCTTTGCTCACGTGTCAAAACAGAACTGCTTGAGCAGATGAAAAAAGTACAGATCACATCAGATGCCTGGCTTGAACGCTGCTTAGCGGTACGTCACCGGCTGCAGCGCCGCCTGGTGGTGGGCCCAATACTGCTACCTGGTGGCCACACTGACAGTGCAGCGTCCGGTCTGCCACCTGGTGGCTGATTCTGAATCAAGTCTCCGAGTCAAAAATATCCATCAGGCGATCTATAGGCAGTTCGGTGTAAGAAAGCCTGAAACAGGTTATATTGTCGTCTATAGGATATAGGATCGTCTCTGAATCCACTGATCAACCGATCACATCTGCAGATCAATACCCACCCATACAGATCAATACAGATCAATACCCACCTGGCATGAAATTGTCCCTCCAAAGGAGCACGGATATAAGCGTCGTGCAGGACACCCTCCAAGGAGTGTGGTTACCGTTTTACTGGGCAGGACACTCGGAAACTATGCGTGCTGTGTTACGACTGGTCATTATTCGCAGCCTAGCAGTGTTACTTGTTCATTTGTTTCATTTACGGGTAACGAATGACAAAATGGAATGTTTTATTGTCATTCAACGTACCGTTCAATTTTCAACAGATATACGTCATTACATCTAAAATCGATTGAGTAGCGAAGGAGCTTGTCCAGAGAAAGAAACAGGAGAAATAGTAAAGTTTAGTCACTCCGACCAATTAATTTTGACATTACTGTCCATGAGGAATCGTGCCATTGGATAGCAAAGACAGGGCCAGGGTCTGTATAAAAGTTTTGCTTGGCACTGGACCTGCTCTCGGAAACCCATCTCATGAAAACGTGCGGACTAAACTGATAAAGAGTCATATCTGCCGACAGGCATGCCTGGCATTCGTGGAAGAGAACTACAAGAAAGTCACATTTTTGCCCGGCAGTGGCCAGGTGTGTACTAAGCCGCTGATGTTCGTTGCGGAGCAAGAAACATGGGAGGTAATCGCATTACAGCAGACCAAAGGTTTCAGTCTGCACTTCTGCAGTGGTCCCTATTGGATTACATTATTGTTCTGACTATATAGTAGTAACGATGCAACTCAGGTGTTACAAAATAATTGCAGCTGCATGCTTGACTTCCTATGTAATCTGATACAGTGAGAATTGTCAAACTTTACCATTTATAAATTTAAGTTGAACTTATGCAACATTTTTTGCCAGCCCGTTATGGTAGCGTATGATGCAAAAGACTCTCCGTTTTTCGAGTCTTACGCCGCCCAGCTCCCGGACGAGTTAGCTAATTTGGCCCTCGCCAGACAGGCAAAAATAAAACTAGACCCACTCAGTCCGTTTTCGTCCTCAATGGCGAGAAGAATAATGCCTCGTCGATATTTACACTAAAAGGGTGTGCAGTCACTGTGCACTGAATCAAATCATCACATCAATAATTTTGGACTCTTACATCTGGCAGTTTGCGTTCTTAATTTGTGATGGTCCCTTTTTCATTTGTGACGTCCCTTTTTCAGACATATGTGCGAATCCCAAAAACGGATCCAGTAAATAAGCTCAATCTCAGATCTACTGAGATCATAGTACCTGTTTATCAAGCTAGAAGATTAAAGGGAGTGTGCCTACTCTTTTGAAATGCCAAATATATTTTTATTACGGTAAGAAGCTATTGGTTTGGATCAATTGGTTACGATTAAAAATTCACGTCTGGAGCCCCTTTAGTTGAATTTTGCCTTATATGTTTTGCATTTGTTTTGTTTCAAAACTCATAAGCGAATCGTCACTATAAAAACAGAGTAACGAAGATGTTACCTATAATGGCGGCACGCAAGACGATACAAAACCTATACGAGCAATGTAATTGGGTTTGTTAATAAGTTATTCGAGGATCTGTTCGCAGCTGTTGCCAAAGTGCTCACGAGTTGTTTTTTCTATGGCCAGAGCTAACAAATAATATGCTAGCGTTTTATTAAGAGCAATGCTTCTAGTAGTGGAAGTCTCCTGGCATATATCGATAAGTTCCTGTCGGAATGTGATTGGCGACTTTGGAATTATCTCAGCAAGCTAAGTGAATCTGGGCAAAATGAAGTAACAATGACTAAATTCCAGAAAAAATATGTTCTACAGACTAGTGTCAACAACTCCACATGACCAATGTGAGTAGGCACACTCCCTTTAACCGGGATCGGGACTGCAGATACTAAACAATTTGCAAGGGATTCGATGGAATCTTACGGATAAAAATAGGATATGTATTGTTGAGAGACTAACCTCTTGACGAGGTCACTGGTCAACCTACTCCCATTTTTTCCTGACCTCAAAAATACCTTCTCGGATCTGTATCAACCTCATTCTTAGGGGTCTTCAATCGGAGGTTGGGGTACAAGTTTTCCCGTTTGCCCCCTCCCCCCGGTGGCGACGCCACTGGCCTCTACAGTCTGCATATTTTTTTACATTTGCATGCATATGAAACGGATGCAACTGATATACCTAACAATTGTCATTTGTGTAAGTTGAACAAAGGCTGCTCGCTGAGGTGCTGACTGCTGAATGACTGCTTGTTTTCTGGTTTCTTTTCCGACGCATACGTCAGTAATGACTATGAGCGTTGTCTGAATGACTGGTGACTGACCTGAGATCCGACGGAGCTGATCGATTGTCGGCTGGCCGAGCTGCCCCGCCGCTGCACGGCCGACCTCACGTGACCCGGTGACGTCACGCGGGTCACCACAGTCAGCTGACGGCGCTGCGCGCGCAGACCGAGCGCATCGCGCTGCAGACCAATCAGAAGCTGTGGGACAGAGAGAAACGGACCAATCAGAAGCTGTGTGGCAAAAACAGACCAATTAGCATCACCAGTAGCGGGGCAAAAAGATCTGAGGTCACCTGAAACCAGATATCGGTCATTAAAACGCTGTTCACACCGACACCGTCGAACAGTCAAGTCTAAAACGTTCATTGGCTTTACATTTTTGAAATATACTTAACAAATTTGTTATGGATGTTGAAGAGCTGAGAGTGAGTGTAGAGATCTTCATGGAATGAGATCCGCATATGGGAATGGGAACGGGATGGAAATGGGTGGGAATGGATTTGGGGGGGAAATGCTACGGGTTGGAAAGGGTTTGAGACAGACCATATAATTTGTTAGCACCATAACAAGGGAAATATTCTGAAACGGGTGGGAATGGGAGCCCCATCAGTCATGAGTTCGGATTGGAAGGCATAGTCTGGCTGATTGGGCTCGGGAACGGGATGGGGGCTGAAAATGATGTCCCATGAAAGGCTTTGGGTTGAGAACTCAACCGCGACGTTTCAACTATATATAGTAATATATATATATATATATATATATATATATATATATATATATATATATATATAATATATATATATATATATTTGGGACAAGGCTTCACATATTTACTGCATGAGGATCTCATGGTTAAACGCTCTGACCCGCCCTCCAGTGTGTTAACTCAACCTAAACCATTTGATATGACCCTGAATCATCACAGACTGACTCAGAACAGGTGAGGGGCGTGTTGCCTCCTCCTCCCATCTCCTCCGTACGAAGCCAGGCCTCAACACCACCACACCGCCGCGTCGCCGCACCGTTCGGATGAAGCGCCCAAGGTCGACCTCCTCCACCACCGCCGCCGCCGCCGCCGCCGCCGTTTAGGCCAGGGAAGAGGGCAGCGACTCGGATGACATGCAACAGGCCGCGCTGCAGCCGGCGCCGTTTCAATGCGCTCCATACATGGCCAACCAGATCGGACGTGAGATAGACGGCACCGAGCCGAGTCCCAGGCGAGTCTCTCAGCCTTCCTCGAATGTGCCGAGGCACCGGCCGGCTGGTCAGGGAGGGTTAGTGAGTTTGGCGCCGGTTTGTCGTGCTTACGTCATCTCCAGGTGACGACTGACGCTGGTGTGACGTGACCGTGAGTGCGACCGTCTCGGGGTGTACGACCGTCACCAGTCATACTTTGGTGGTGACTGGTGATGGTGATCATATGATTGAAGATATTGCGTAAACCGCTCATGAATCTGGGAGATTAATCATTCAGGTGCGGTGCGAATACGACAGTCGTGGGCACTAGCCACTAAGGTAGTGTTGGTTGTAAATTGGGATACAATGGAAGGACTTGCGTAATCCCTTGAGAGACCCGAACGATAATAGTGTAAAGCAAATATTGTCTCCTGTTTTTATATTATTTCCCCCGTGAAATAGTTGTGTTCTAAGTTAGAAAAATTGTTTGGCAATAATTCAAAACAGTTTATATTATATCTTTTTCTGCAAATATGAATAACTATTTGGAACCAAACATAGCAAAAAAACGACCTTTGTATAATTTATATCTGTTGTCATCGGGGTATCATGCAATATAACATATCTAACGGCGCAATAGATCTACCGGTGTTTGCGCACACTCCGAAACCCAGCATAGCGGGTTAAAAGTGAGACTTCTACTCCCGCTCCCAGTATTGTGATGATGATTAGTGATGTAAACTTCTGGTAATTAACGCTACGGGACTCGGTGAGTTCTTTTTCTTTGCGTGGCTGATAAACCTGTGTACTCGTAGTTATTACGAGCGAGCGCGAAGCGCTCGCTCGTCTTTACGTGATATATGGGGAAAATATTTACGAGCGAGCGCGAAGCGCTCGCTCGTCTTTACGTGGCATATGGGAAAAATATTATTAATGAACGACCCGACCCGACCCGACCGTGGCGACGCTTTTAAGAAGCTATATCTTTGGAACCGCACGTCCGATTGACAAGCGGGCTTCTTTGCTGAGTAGCTCCATCCAACCTACCCTGTTTTTGACCAGAGCCGACTCATATCGGTGACTACCACTGCGCGTGCCGCGCGCCGCGTGAGGGGTGCTGAAAGGTGTTTTGTCGCAAAAACTTCATAACGGCTTGGCTGATAGTGTTCCAACTTGGTGTGTGGTTAGTGGCCTCTCAGCCGCTGCCTTTCCACAAGACAGGGGTGGGGTGGCTCTGCACGTGGCACGTGCACACCCGTATTATATATCTCAGGAACGGCTGAGCCGATTGTGCACAGATTTTATGTATCGTTAGGGACCTCTCAGCCACCCTTTTCCCACAAGTCAGGGGTGGGTGCCTCTGCACGTGCGCACGTGCGGACCCTTTTTGTATCTCAGAAGCTACTTGGCTGATCGAGTTCAAATTCACCATATATTTCCTTCGCTCTCGATCGTTCATCGCCAACTACGGCGCCTTACTGGTTTCAGTGGCGTTAGTCTTATCGGATAAATGCATGTGTTTATTAAACATAGTATCGATAAATCTTTGTATTCTGCATTAGGTGTCCTTACTTCTAGCTGGAACATGCATGTTTATATCAGCTATGTCCATCTTTTTCTATAGCGAGTAGCGACAGTATTTTTCTTGAAAGCGGAACATTGAATGCATCCTTATATAGAAAAGACAGTTCGTATAAACCAGCTCTAGCCATTTAGCGCGGTATCGCAAAGCACGATAAAATCCGAGAAAATAAACAACACAAGCCTACATACTGATACAGTATTTAGTTGGCCAAAAGGATATAGCGTCGTTTACACATAAGTATATCTTGACGTAAGTCGGATCACACCTTGTTTGTATGTTCCATATATGCTGTCTTGAGTGTCTTTGGAGCGTATTTTAGATGTGTATCCCTGTGTGATATTCACCGCATAGTCTCTACAGAATGACAACTATGTGTAACACCCATCAGATTATCGCCGACACAACATACTTTGCAGGTCTAATCATTGTTCATATCAGCATATTACCAGACGTGAGACGAGGGATGAATCTGCATATGCTATGTCGATTTCCTGGCTTTTCTGCCTAGGACATGATGATATCATCTTACTGCCCAGAACATGATGATATCATCGTCTCTGTCTGGAAAACTTTGTAGAAATCTGATGCATTGGATCGTTGATATCCCATAGTACATAGAACTGACTGTCAGCACATTCAATAGCCAAGCTGAATAGCCTTGCCGCCCGTGTAATTTACGTCATGGATTTCCACTTACAACGTATTCTGCAATTCGTCGGCGGCGACCTATTCGTCTTGCCTCAAAAGATGCGAGTTACGATGCTTATGGCTCGGGCACTAGAAGCACTCATGCCTTGCCAGTTGCAACCGTAGTGTAGACCACCGTAGTGTCACATGAGAGCAACGAGCACAGATCAAGAGGGAAATTGTACCAAGCAATGCCGTACGTCCAAGATTAGTCGCACAATTTTAGCGAGACACAATTTCACAATCCTGTATAGCCTACTCTTATACGGCCTTGGGTATAGCAAGCCCCTCTGCGTGACGGTACTTTCACAGACCTAGGTATTCATCTATATGGATACCATACAGTATATAGGTATCATACGTACTTAAAACACATGTCACTCAGCGATTTTTGTTCTGATATTGCCTCACGTTGGCGATCTCAATACGCTTTTCGACGTTTCCGAACAGTCAATCGTGCAGGCTAATATTGAAGCGAAACCATAACCTGTGCGAGCTGCACTAAAACCAAAGGGAATGCGGAAGCAATGGTGTTGTGCAACTCTGGCATATAATTTCGAAACAACAGCACAAAAACGGATGTGCGATTAGAGTTATTCAAAATCGCCAAAGACCAAACTGGAAATCCAGCGACGGGGAATAACAACGTGATAGACAGAGCGAGCGAGAACTGAGAAGGAATTATACGAAATAAGTGATCATACCTAAATACTAATAAACATATATTACATATTAAATGAAATACATAAATAAATTGAAAGAGAAATTCGAAAAATATATTCAATTTGAAAACGTATTTGTATTATATTAAGGAGAGATCAGTTAAAAATAGCAATCCATAAAAGAGAAATTAAATAGATGCACTAAATAAAGTGAAGACAAAGAAATGAAGCATTATGAGAAAAACAACCAGAAGAAGAGCATGTATGTACAATAATGTACGGTTCTCTTTTCACACGGTTTCCAAGCTTTACCGATGGTAAGCATCACGAACGGAGCTGGCCATCAAGATAATATGTAAAAAGAAAAAATGCACCCAAGTATAAGCTAACAAAGATCTGTGATATAATGCAAGGCCATGTTTTAAAATTATGTCAAATGTCATGCAGCACCATTCACATCAAAGTAAACTAAAGACCAACAAAAAATACTATAAAACTCTGGCTTGCTAGTCGTCCACCGTAGCGCTCCCGTTGCAGAAGAACAGCTCCCTGCCTCTACAACCTTCAGTAACAGCTCAACTACTGCAGCTCCAAATGACAGGAGTACCGCCTCACCCTTTTGACCCTGGTGTTTCCGGCTGAGTTTGCGGTGGTGGCCGCGGTCCGGCGGCCAGGCTCCTCCGGTGAGGTGCGAGCTCCGCCGGCCGCGCGGTCCGGCAGCTCCGCCGCCGATGGCGCCCCCTGCTCCGGCTTATAGCTGGCGCGGGGCACGAACACGATGTCACTGGTTACCACACTCATGTCTGGGAGCCTGTCGGGGGCAAGGAGACACAGCAGTCAGCAGGGGTTATTCCTGTCGATTGGGCACAGAGACGCAGACAACCGGCAATGTGTTAGATTATCATCGAATTGGAGCCGTATACCTGTCGATTTATAAGAGCAAACCAACGTTACTGCGGGGTCCGACGTGCTTTTTTAGCAGGCATTACATGTCGGTAGTTTGAGAGTGTTCTCGGGCAATTTCTCAAACAACCGAAGTGAATTGCCGCTATTTAACCGTGCATACACGCAGCCAACATCAGCGCAGCATTATGAATTGAGGGGATGTGCAGCGAAAGTCCGGGAAAATCTTGCACTGTTATGCCTCTTCGGACAAGAGAGAATGCCATATAGGTCGTGGCTAAACGGCTTACCTGAAGCTGGCCACTGACCACTCAGGTGGCCAGTATGATCTACCTAAACTTATTGCACTGAGTGTTATACCTCTTCCGACAAGAGAGAATGCCTTATAGGTCGTGGCCAAACGGCTTACCTGAAGCTGGCCACTGACCACTCAGGTGGCCAGTATGATCTACCTAAACTGCCGTCACCGCTCCGACAGACCGACCAAACATATACTCCAGGTGGCCAGCTATGATCTACCTAAACTGCCGTCACCGCTCCGACAGACCGACCAACAAATAAAACATGGTGTAAGCTCCACCACTGATAAACGAATCTTAGCTGGGCCTGAATATTAAGGCCGACTAAAATCAAGGGCAGACAGTTCCTCTTACTCCATCGTGTAGCAATGAGCGACATTCCGCGAAAGTTGCTTCTTGCTGTACTTTGAAAGTGACGTGAGCAATATTAGTGTCATTAGACTAACGTCTAAACATTTCCGTGTTTTGTGAGAATATAATCACTTCAGCGCATATAAGCCGTCTTTAGGAATGCAATATCTACTTCAAAAACGAGTGTCACGTTAATTATAAATTTATGCATTATCACCACTGCTTGGACTTAAGGATACCGTTAAAAGGATACCATGACTTATTCTGCAACATAGGTGAAAGCGAGTTAAAACGTCCTTGTAAAACTGATGTTCTTACTCCTTATCCAACGGTTTCTTTGATTTTTGTCTGTAACACATTTTCAAGTTTGAGGATTTCACATATCCTCAGAACGGGACGGAAAACCTCGTCCACGGGAATAGGCCACGTAAAATTAGCAATAGTCACATGCATAATAATAATAGCCGTTTTCACGAAGGCTTATTTTGCGCGAAATGTTGTAAAACATTTTAAAATGTTTTAAAATGATTCAGTGGTAGCCGTCTTCACGATGGGCTAATTTGCGAGAAATGGTTTTAACCCTTCGCCGTATGGGACCGTAGTGCGAGCGGCTAAAACATTTTTTCGCCAGTTAGTCATCTGAAAGCGGCTGCTACTAAAACATTTTAAAAACATTTTAAAATGTTTTTAAAACATTCGCAAAAATAACCCATCGTGAAACGGCTTAATTAGCCGTTTTCACGATGCTTATTTGCGCGAAATGTTTTTAAAACAAATTTTAAAATGTTTTAAAATGTTTCAAGTGTTAGCCGTCTTCACGATGGGCAATTGACGAGAAATGTTTTAACCCTCGCCGTATGGGACCGTAGGGCGGAGGGTTTAAAACATTTTTTTCGCCAATTAGTCCATCGTGAAAGCGGTACTCTTAAAACATTTCGCGCAAAATAACCCATCGTGAAAACGGCTATTGCATTGATTTTCCCCAATTCAGGTAACGATATACGCATTTTTTCATTTTGTTAATGGTGCAGCCGGGCACTCGTAGCCAAACAATAGAGTCCGCTCACAGCTGTTGACATGACGCTCGTGTTAGACATATGTTAATGACCACGCCATGGACCAGTTGGCGCACGCGAACTCCTTGTATAACCATTCGATACAGCTAAATCGCTTTTCAAACATACCCGATACAGCACAGCTGAACAAGAGTGTACCGACCTGTTTATAATCGCTTTTCAAACATACTCAATACAGCACAGCTGAACAGGAGTATAATGACCTGTTTATAATCGCAACAGAGGTCTGCATCGATAAATCATCCGGCTACATTGCACAACCAATTGAACAGAGCTGACCGCAGACTGCGGGCTGTGGTTACTACCAAGTGTCTTAAAAACGAGATAATGAAGATCGTTCGACAGTGATCGACGAGATGTTTATACCAGAATGCCGCACCTCCGCCTCCTATAATCTCCTCCTCTTCGTAGTGCGCTCTCCAGCGGACTCGCAATCAGAATTCCCGCCACGTCTCGGCGTAATGACCATTCGGCTGCGGACTCCGTGCCGCGTTATCGCGCGCATCTCGTGTCTAATTTACGCGCGACGTCTGGCGAGCACGCTGCTGATGCACGGCGTCCGTCGGGCAGGGCAGTGTCCTCTGACGCCGGCTCAGTATCAGCTGCGGAGGGTCCGGATCTGCTTCGTGTCGCATCGCCGAACGTCACGACCAAAGGCCGCCCGCCGCACCCCACAGACCGGCCACCGCTGCACACGGCAGGCAGCACCTCACAGGCAGAACCCCACAGGCAGAACCTTTCGACCAACGGCCGGCCGCCGCACCCCACAGGCAGACCGCTGCACCCCACAGGCAACAACGCACAGCCGCACCTCATGACCAACAGCCACCCGGTGCACCCACAGGCAGAACCTCACAGGCAGATCCTCACAGGCCGCACCTCATGACCAACGGCCGCCCGCCGCGCCCCACAGGCAGACCATTGCACCTCAAAGGCCGCACCTCACAGCCAACGGCCGGCCGCTGCCCGCTGCCGGCTGAGGCTAACCGTCGGCAGCACCGCGGGTTCCGTGCAAAAAGTCATGCAGTAGACGTAGGTACATCAAGTCCTACAGCAGTTGACATACAGTACATACATACATACATACAGCGCTGTCGTGCCGACCGGTAGATTGCAAACAACCAGCAATTATACGCTGCCGGTGGCGGCTCAGGATCTCGGGCCTAGCACCGGTCAGCAGGCGGGGTCACCTGCCCTGCTGGCGGTCCTGTGCACCACCGGACCCAAGTCCGACGGGTTTCGGGAGGCGCCGTGAGCCGTGCCGACTGGTCCAGAGAAGAGGGGAGGAGCGCCGCCCCACTCCGCCGCCACTACCGGGGGCAAATAGGCGACTGACATCGCGAAGAGTTACTGCTGGCGTTGCACAATGCACAATGCACAAATATGTGCAGAGCTGAGAGGGCATGCCGAATCGCTCCTCCACCGGGCTGCGAGCCGGAGCCGGAGCCGGAGCCGGAGCCGGAGCCGGAGCCGGAGCCGGAGCCGGAGCCGGAGTCGGAGCCGGAGCCGGAGCCGGAGCCGGAGCCGGAGCCGGAGCCGCGGGGCGGACGGGACGCACGGTCGGCTTTGTCTTTGTTATGGCCTGCCGCAACAAGGTGGCCTTAGTGGCCGGAAACCAGTTCGGCTGGCCATGTTGCTGAGCGTGTCGGTGGCAGTTGCAGGGCTACATCGTGTTTGGACTACCCGGCTGCCATTACTAGCGGCTGAGCCACCGATAGGCTACCGAGTACTGAGCGCGCCTCCCACCCGGTATTGGCGGGCACGGATTCGGCTCGGTGTAAAGCTGTGTGGGGCAGTTTATGTTTATGACAATCGCGCATTCACACCCTTCGCTGAAAAAAAAACAGGCACGATCCAGGTGGGCGCAAGCTCCCCTAACCTTCACGGTCGCGCCCAGGTCGCGACCCCATATAGGGCGCAACTTTCTGGGTTCGATCCACCGTTACACCCCCCGCCCCCCCGCCGATCAAAACAATTTCCGTGAAGCTACCCTTCCGTCAACAAGATTCCGCTGACGGCGATTACTCCTCTGACCGAAATCCTGGATCCATGCCTGAAAACAACCTCACAGCTGTCTTGTTTTATTAGCTCTTCATGTTGGGCACGTCACGGAGCGAGCCGCAGTGTCCCCGCTAATATGCCTGTTTTTCAAACGTTCACATACAGCAGGCGCTCCTCCCAGTCGTAAGCCGCTTCATCGTCCGCCCTGCGCAAGGCACGTCGAAACGTCGGATAGGCGGGTGTTGCGACACGCATGCCAACACGCACCCTTCACGTTCCAGTGACGTGACCACCGGAGATGTCAGCCAGTAGGCGTATATGAGGGTGCAAATCCACGATTATGTGACTGAGGTTGAATTTGCAATGCGAATTTATGTTCCGTCTTCAGCGACACAGGTGTGCCTCCGTTGAGTTCGCGAGACAACAAGCGTTGGTTTCGTGATCGATTGCGCTGAGTCAATCGCATGTGGGGATTATCCGCATTTTCGCGGGCCGAGTCGGCTATATAGGGCCATACACGAGCTTCCTGTTCCGGTAACTCAGTGCTGAACGGTAGAGCATCAGCAGCGAGCATGCATGCCGCGCGTTCCAGCCAACGGATACCTATCCAATGGTAAGTGTGCAGCATGTGCTGCAGGGCCCATGGCCACTGCGCTCTGTCAGACATGCCATGGCTGAATGGCATGCGGAAACAGAACATCATACAGAGGCCTCAGTCATCCGGCCACCGAGAGAGAAAACCGGCATCCCAATCACCCACATCATAGCGGAAGCCAGACGGCCACCTGCACCGCCCGCATTACACCACGGAAGCCTGCTCTGCCCCCAACAGAGGGTACACCTGCACCTGCACCTACACAACAGGCAGCATTACAGACACATCCACATCAACCCTTCGAATCATCAATAATACATCGCTTGTGAACTAAAGATCATCACGCACATCAGAATGTGCACCGCATGGCAACTGGACCGCCTGTTTTCCCCGGTCACGGCACGACACGACCAAGCCCTCTCGATATGCTGCGTGGTAAACAATTCACACGCAGGACTGTTGCGACGGTTCGCGAAGCTGCGACAGTTGTTCACCCTGTCCGCTGCATTCACCGTACCCTTCACCGATCGCCGTTGCCGCACGTGTTTGACGCCGTCTGCGAGGAAGCGGCCTGCGGAACCAGCGCGAGTGACGTCACGGCGGGCAGGACGGGCCGCCCTGACCACGTTCCCAGGCCACACAGGTTGCGCTCTGCACGCGGCAGCGAGTATTCAGCGGTGTCCCGGCGGCGACTGACGGGCGCCTGCAGACCGGGCGGGTCTGCAGACACCGCCACCGGCCACGGGCCAGCGGGTCTGCAGACTCCGCCACCGGCCACGGGCCAGTGGACAGAGTAGCGGACCACTGGAGACTACGTCAGGACTCGGAGACTCCGCCACCGGGCACCGGGCCACGTGGGACAGGAGAAGCGGTTCAGGGAAGACTTACGCAAGAACTACGCCGGACGTCTGAGACTCCGCCAACGGCATGGCCAGTGGACAGGGTAGCGGATTACTGAGACTACGCAGGACTACGCCAGACTTCTGCAGACTCCGCCACGGCACGGGCCAGTGGACGAGTTAGCGGACCACTGGAGACGTAGCGCAGATACCGCCAGACTCTGCAGGACCTCCGCACCCGGCCACGGCCAGCGGGGTCCCTAGCGACACCGACCACCCTCAGGGCGCACGGGTGTGCTCAAGGTGGATGCAGGGTAGCGGACCACCTGAAAGTGAACGTATCGCAGACACGCCAGAGCTCATGCAGACTCCGCCGATGCCGCGGCGGCCACGGCTGGACGGGTTAGCGGTAACCACTGAAGATACGCAGACCTACGCCAGACTCTGCAGACTCCGCACCGGCCCAGCAGCCCAGCAAGGTGGACAGGGGTAGCGGGACCACTGAAGTACTACGCAGACTACGCCAGACTCTGCAGACTCCGCCACCGGCCACGGCCAGGGACAGGGTGTGGTAGATATGACGGTACCACTGAAGACTACGGCATGACTACGTCCAGATCTCGCAGCGACTCGCGCCACGGCCAGGCAAAACAGTGGACAGGGTTAAGCGGCGACCACTGGAAGACTGACGCAAGACTACGCCGGACTCTGCAGACTCCGCTCACCGGCCACGGCAGTGGACAGGGTAGACGGAACCACTGAAGACTACGCAGACTTACGCCAGACTCTGCAGACTCCCGCACCGGCCACGGGCCCTCGCGTGGCTAGTTGGACGAGTGGTACGGACCACTGGAAGACTACGCAGACTACGCCAGACTCTGCAGGACCTGCGCCACACGGGCCACGGGGCCAGTGGACAGAGTAGGCGGACCATGGAGACTAGCTAGAACTTAACGCCGGGAGACTCTGCAGAACTACGGCCACTCTGCAGGACACCGCCACCGGCCACGGGCCAGTGGAGAGAGTAGTTGGACACTGAACTACGCAGACACGCCAGACTCTGCAGACTCCGCCACCGGCCACGGCGCAGTGGACAGATCCACTTAAGACTACGCAAGGACTACGCCAGACTCTGCAGACTCCGCCAGACTTCTGCAGACTCCCGCCACGGCCCACGGGTCCCAGTGGACAGGGTAGCGAACCACTGAGACTACGCAGACTACGCCAGACTCTGCAGACTCCGCCACCGGCCACGGGCCAGTGGACAGGGTAGCGGACCACTGAAGACTACGCAGACTACGCCAGACTCTGCAGACTCCGCCACCGGCCACGGGCCAGTGGACAGAGAAGCGGAACCAGACTGAAGACTACGCAAGACTACGCCAGACTCTGCAGACTCCGCCACCGGCACGGGCCAGTGGACAGGGGTGTGCGGACCACTGAAGACTAGCAGGACTACAGCCAGGACTTCTGCAGAACTCCGCCACCGGGCACGGGGCAGTGGACGAGTAGCGGACCATGGAAGATTACGCAGACTACGCCAGACTTTCGCAGACTCCGCCCAACGGCACGGGCCCAGTGGCAGAGTAGTGGACCACGGAAGACTACGCAGGACTACGCCAGACTCCCTGCAGAGCTCCGCCACCGCACGGCCAGTGGACAGAGTAGCGGACACTCGAGAACCTACCGACGAGTCGCCAGGACTCTGCAACTCCGCGCCACGGGCCCACGCCCAGGTTGTGAAGAGAAAGGTGAGTAGCCACGGAAAAGTGCAGACCACGCAGCCGCGGACGCCTCGGGCCACTGGAGGCAGTGCAACAACGACGATCACTGATTAGTACCTGGCCGTCAGCAACAGATTGTTCTTGACTGTCACACGCGGCCGGCGGGCCATGCTTCAATGAGAGTGTGATGCGGTTTGTGTTAAACGCGCCGATCACCCATCGGACGAATTAGTTGTATGTCGTTGGAGACAGTGTGGAGACAGAGCAACGCTCCGTCTCGCACGACACACTGCTCTGGCGAGGGATATATTCGCGTGAGTTGGTAGCCGCGCCGGGTAGTGTTTAGGAGGTGCAATGTAACTTGACACACCACCACTCAGTGTCGATTGTGTGCTCATCTGTAATCCCACTCGTGGAGATGTTTTGCCTCGCTCGTCTCCAGGCTTCGTTGCGGTTATGCGAGCCGTAGGTAGATAGGTGGCGCGCGGAGGTGCCGCAGCGCGTCTAACTAACGCGGGCAGCGTCGCGCAGGCTAGAGGTGAGGTAGACTCAGTGGATGGCCGGCGACTCGGCGTCGCTGAGGTTGACCTGTAGCCGGTACATCGCGTCGCTGATGAACTGTTGACCCGGACATCGCGTCGCTGAGGTGACCTGTAGCCGGACATCGCGTCGCTGAGGTGACCTGTGACCGGACATCGCGTCTCTGGAGGTGACCTGTGACCGGACATCGCGTCGCTGAGGTGACCTGTGGCCTGACATCGCGTCGCTGAGGTGACCTGTGGCCGGACATCGCGTCGCTGAGGTGACCTGTGGCCGGACATCGCGTCGCTGAGACGCGTACTACAGCGCGTGTTTGAGGCGCAGAGGACCGTCCTGTCCAGAAGCCCACGCGTTGAGGGACGGAGCGGTAACACAACGCCACTCACGCACACACACGCACACACACAGAGTGATTGGCATCTCCGCTGCTGCTGCATCCCCCGCGATGCTGCAATGGGGCGGATGTTACGACAGAGAAACAGAGCACGTAGGAAGACAAGGCATGCTATTCAACGTCAGGTCGATGTCCGGATACAGCGGTGTGTCACAAGCAAGGACTGACAGTAGGTATACGCGGCCGGAGGTATTCACCGATCGCGTTTGTATAGATCTGTTTCTGATTTCCGGAGTCGATGTTGCGCGTACGATGGTGCGAGTAAACAACGCTGAGGCATAGCATTACGCGTAACTACAGCGCGTGTGTGAGGCACAGAGGACCGTCTGTCCAGCAGCCGCAGCGCAGTGAGGGGAGCGGAGCGGTAACACAACGCCACTCAGCGCACACACACGAGTGATTGGCATCTCCGCTGCTGCTGCATCCCTCCGCAGTGTTGCGATGGGCGATTGTTACGACAGAGAAACCAGAGCGCGTAAGGAAGACAAGTCCATGCTGCACCATCATCCCCCCGTCCAGTGTCGGATGTCCGATACAGCGGTGTGTTCCAACAGGGACTTACAGTATACAACGCGGCGGAGGTATTCACCCGATCGCGTTTGTATAGATTCTGTTTCTGATTTCATGAGTCGATGTTACGATACGATGGTATGTACAGGTTAACACGGGCTGAGGCATAGCATTCGACGACCGGCATTAATACAATATTGTGCGAAGGAGAGGGCGAGCATGTGATCGGCAATGATCTTATTTTAGGCTTTTGTTGGAGTCGACAAGCTTCCGATGATTTCCAAAGTCCGATATCCAATGTAGATGCTGGATTACGAGTTACCTTAACCCTCATTCCCTGCGGGGCGGCCAGAAATTACGTTAACCTGCGGGGGGCAGATTCCCGCCCCCCCCCCCCAGAGATCTCGAGAACCGCTCGGCGATTTCGATGGGACGAACACGATTTCGATTCGGCCGTGACGAAAATCGTTTCTTTTTGGACCCCGAAATTGTCTTTTTTTGCTAAAAAATGGGGGCCAGGGGGCAACAATATACGAAAATTTTAGGGGTGTTTTTGAAAGGTCAATGTGTGGCCAGCGTGATTCGACCGATTTGCATGCAAAAAACGTTTTTGAGCTTCCAATATCATGTTCTTCAATGTCTGAAAGGGAAAAGTACAAAAACGAAAAATCATAGGCGCACTCAGGGATAAAAAATAGTGATAATTTTTGATGAAAAATATGTGATTTTCCTTAGTGTTTGGGACGTGGGAACGTCACATGTGGGCTTTGTTGCTTGTAATGTTAAATGTAACACATTTTGCATAGGCCGGATTCAAGTAAAACAATCGTGGGAGGCCCATGTGCGGAAACGCCTTTTTATCATCTTGCTCATTTGAATTGGGGGCCCAAATTGACGGAGAATGATCGCCTCCCATTTTATATTCCTGAGTTCGCCTCTTGCCCCAAAAATATGTTATAATCCAAATTTATGCCCATGATGTATAGCATCGACTTAGTTTCTGGCGCTTTATTCCACCGCAAAACAACGAAGGAAAATATGGCACCAGCAACACCGCCATTCCGTTAACGACCTCCCAAAAACGATTGACCCTGGAGCGCCTCTGCAGGGCCGATTTTTTCAAAAATGGTCACAGAACGACGCGTCCATAGTCATATTTAGGAAAAGTCCGAAATTGTCAAGACATAGACGTTCGGTTCAGAAGGCGGCGGGCGAAAAACATACGGGGGGGCCAGAACTGCCCCCGCCAGGAATAGGGTGAATAATGCAGAACAGAAATGACGTTGAAGATCTATATGAATATGATAATATCAATGTTATGCCGAATGAGCCACGAATATCAGCAGGAATGATATTACCGAAGGCGAATCATGATGCAAATCAAGCCTTCGTGTATAATCCATATACACATATCAGTAAGAACTATATTACCGAAGGCGAATGATGATGCAAATTCAATCCTTCGTGTATAAGCCCTACAACTCATCCTCCAGCTCATCGTCTGCCTATGCTCGGGAAGTGTGTCGAAACCGGCCGTCTCGGCCGCGGCAGAGGGCGGCAGGAGGCGCCTCGCGCTAGACGAATGCCACATCCGGTGTCGGAAATGTGTCACAACCTTCAGCCGCGGCAGTTCCCCGTGCACGAGGTCAAGGTGTGCACGTGAGGTCACAAAGCTCACGCGGCGGGTATCTATGGCATGACGTGGTGTATGTGCTAGCCTTGCCCCTGCCGCCTATTGGTAACGTTAGTTAGCTCGGCTGCATGGGCACTCAGGAATCGGCTCAGGAAGTTATTGTTTGTTGAGGAAGTTGGGTTGGAATCAGCAGGAAATCGCGACGTAGTGATGTAATAGCTGGCGTTGTGAACATTTTGACTTGCACAGACTTAACCCGCCATTGGCTGGGGGGCGAAAAATGCCCCCCCCCTCAGGGATTTTTACAATAGTTCACAAACGGACAGTGCTATCAACGCCAAACTTTGGGTACCTTATATCCTACATCAAATTGACGTCTTCAGTGCAAAAAAATACAAATTTATATTATTTTTTATCTCGAGTCGTATCAAATTTAGTGACGTCACTACACAGTACACACGACTTTGACGCAAATATCACCTAAACTCTAACAGGCTGTACAAAGACCATTCCTTAGTCAAAATGCAAATCAAAAACGTCCAAATATAGCAAATGACAAGGGCAATCTCGGTTTAGGAAATTTTGGGATTTTTTACCCCAAGAAATAACCCCAATAAAAAAATATGTAAGAGAAGCCGACATATGTACAATAACCAAACCAAATTTCAAAGAAATCTCTGTATTTTTGTATCACTGAATTGCTCCCTAAGTATGAGTACCTCATGACGTAATTTTTTAAAATATGTTTTGGGTGCTTTTTCGACCAGATAGATAAAATAAATGGTACAAGTGTATTGCTGAGACAAAACCGGACAACAAAGTGCATTTTGTATTTATATTTATCAATTTCCAATTTTGACTTTTTACGACCTGACCTTGACTTTATATCGAGTCAGATGTGCAAATGGCTGCTATACCTTATCAAATTATAGGCGTAAGATAACCCAAAAAACATGTGTCGCATGACCTCTTGCCAATAGTGACCTGATTTGACCTGATCTTGACCTTGGCCTTTGCTTACAATTTCACTTTTGCTTAAACGGGAGATGCATCATACATTTGAGAGCGCTTTGCGCGATAATAGTTTAAATATACAGCTTTGGATGGGAAGTATGGCCCAAAAACTCAATTATCTAACATTTGACCTATGACATGACTGTGACCTGACATATGACCTTACTTATAAAATTTCGCGTACGTTTTAGTGTGATCTCATTGAGAGCTTTCGATTGCCGTCTTGCGCGTCTCGCTGAGGTTATTGGTTCGGAAGATAACGAGGAGGCGAAAAACGCCCCCCCCCCCTCCCCAGCCAATGGCGTTCGGCTGAGAACCCAGCCAATGCCAGGTTAAAGAGAAAGTCTGTGCAAGTCATAATGACCTTCTTACGCAAAAAATGGAGATATTACTTGAAATCTACAGAAGAGGCCAAAATATATTGTAAGTTGATCTCATTTTTTGGGGTAATTGTTGAGGTAAAAAAAATAACAAATCCAAGATATTCATTTTGTAGCATTAATTACTTAGCAATCTTAACCTGTTTTTGGATTGCATTTCACATAACATATTTTATTTACGGTCTGTTAAAGTTTAACTAATTTGTGAGTCAAAATTGTGCGTAGTGACGTCACTAAATTCGCTATATCTAAAAAAAACGATCGACGAAATTCCTTCATTTTTGCACAGAAGACGTGAAATTAATGTAGAAGAAAGGTAATCAAGTTTCACGTTGATAGCGCTAATCATTTTTGAGTTATTACGCAAATTCGTCATAGGGCGTTAAACGCCACTCCCCCAGTCAATACCGGGCACGTATTTAGAGCGACCTAGAGCGACGTATTTAGTGTATGCGATTTGTTGAGAATTAATTCAACGAGAGGTATTCAATGTTGAATAGATGTATACAACAGTACCAGACATGACGCGCTCCCAATAGTGGAAGGGAAGACCTTATATAATGAACTCTGAAAGAAGTATGATGTATATGCTTTTTATTTTTTCTAACTTTCCCAACTTTGAAATAAGGGAATATTTAATTAGAAGCGCAGGCGCGAAGCGCGGAGCGAGCTCCTCATTGACTATCAGGATTTTCTCACATATTAAGCGGCCGGGACCCGCGCCGGCGGCCAAGGACCGCGACGCTGGGTCAGAAGCTTATATCTTTTGAACCCCGCATCCGAATTGACAAAGCGGTCTTCGCCATATGATAGCCCCATGCTAATGACATTATGATTATTTTACATGTTTTTTATCATTTGAAGGGTCAGCACAGCCGTGACACGTGCCGCAGTCAGGGGGTGTCAGAAAGTATGATTCCTGCAATAAGCTGAAAACGGCTGACCTAATTAAAGCTAAAATTATTCGGTCAGGGCTGGAGACCACACCACTTTGGCAATGTTGCCCAGGTAAAACTCTGCTCGGCACACGCACGTGCGCACGGCTGCAACCCCTTGGGTTCGTCCACGAAAATTACCTGCAAAACATCGTTACAATTACCGGGACCTACTATCTCGGCAACCAAAAGTTCGCAAAGACACAGGTCAAACAACAGATGCGTAGAGAAACGATCCGCCCGGGCGTATGCACTATGTGTTCGATCAGCGGCGCTGTAAGGTACGTGGCAAAGTTCCTGGCTATTACAAGCGCAAATTCATGAATTTACGACGTCTTTCACAATTTAAATCAGTGCCTCAGCCTATGGGACGTGAAGCGATGAAAACAAAACACCCAATCTGTTAGAACCAATGTACCGTCTCTAAAATGCATGTAAAAAATTGAAGCTTTAATGCAGTATTTCGCTCGTTTAAAATCTGCCTGTAAGATTTTTATTGACGATTCTATAAACATTTCCTTCATTACACCGCCCGTTAGCTTCAAAACAAAGGGTGCTAGACGATAAAAATGATGCAGCTGGTAAGAGCGCAATCAAATTCCCATCTAATACCCACCCCCAAAATGAATTTTTTGCCAGAAAACATGGAGCTTATAATTGCAAATATTAAAATTAATGCTTCAAAACCTATTTAGTTCAAAGCATCGCATTTTAGGTTTGCGATCTATTCTGCAAACGGCAAAAACAACACATAGCGAAAATAATTCAAAATGCATGCTTTGCACAAGACGATCCTCCGTTGCGACGGGGTTGATAAAATTGACGCGGATTTGATTCCGGACTCGAACTCGTCCCTTCGCCGCTTAAGGCGTCTTACTGGTTTCTATTTTTTATATCTCATCATTTTTCATACCATAACAGTAGCCTAAGCGATTGTTGCAAAAACGACAACAAAAAGGTAATTGTTTCCCTTTAGGCTCAATAGAGCATGATTATAGGTATAGGTACTATACCTATAATCATGCTATAGGTATAGTACTTATAGAGTGATTATAGGTACAATATCAATACTTGTTTTATTTCCAGATTTAACCATATTTAAGCAGGAGTCAGGACATAGTTTTCAGAGACGATCCGACCGAAACGGTCCGTCGGTGATCGATGATCTGATGTGAGGGTGACATCATCGATCGGAGGCTTGCATGGACATTAAGCGTATACACTACTATAGTCATTTCGTTTCATGTCACGATCATGACGGTATTTGTTTCTCAAAAGTAAGGAATACGACCCGCTCTCATCTCCACCATGATGGCAAAACCCATGGACCTGGAGAGCTGGTGGCGAAGCGACGCTAATCGGTACATTCACGGTGTTAACGTACCAGCCTCGGCATCATCAAAAGCCATTCTGACTCGCCTCCTATTTGTCTGTGAAGTGTAAACTTTTATATGTCGAATCACCCGGTCATAAAGTAGGCTACCTGTCATAGCGACCAGGTTGATAATCTTTTCGTGAGGTAGGCGTGCATGTTCATAACAATACATTATGATCTGTGACCTGAGAAACACTATTGAGAGCTTCAAGGTCAAAGGTGAATATCTCCGCTCCTGCACAAGTCGTGCATTAACCGGCTGAACAACCGATATTAAATATTACGGCCGCAAGACACGACATAAATCGAATTACTTCCGTAGTCCGTACACCGTACTAGTTAGATGTGGTTTTAAGCAATGCACAATGGGCACGCAAACAATGCACAACCGGAAAATGCTCATTTATGTGCCTCGCTTATAAGTGAAGCAACAAAAGTCAAAGCTTAAATAGCGCCCAGGTCAGATTCCACACAAGTGAGATTAGTCGAGACAATGAGAACCGGACGTTGTAAGGAACATTGTGTGCGTTAATTCACGGTGACGTGATTACGTTGTAACAAGACTATAGTTGTAATACGAGTATGTCTTATAATCTGTACAAGATCACCAAAAAGTGACGTCAGAGTACCATCCTTTTGGGAGGCCGCAGACACCGAGTCAACATCCGGTCTGTGACGCAGCTGAGTTAGTTGCGACCTTATTATGTAACGCAACAGGCCGGTAACGGAATCGGAGCAACTATGCAGTCGCAGACTGCCTAACACGGGGTTAAGCAACTCCGGAAGAGGAGCAGCCACCGGTGCCGATTTGTACGCTTTTGGGTGGGCGCTGGCCCCTCCAATGATTTCACATTTAAACATTAGGCCTATGGCGTTGCATGGTAAGAATGATATCAGAATCTATAAAGTTTCGCAAGCTGCCTGGCACGGGGTTTAGCGACTCCGGAAGGGGAGCAGCCACCGGTGCCGATTTGTACGCTTTTGGGTGGGCGCTGGCCCCTCAATGATTTCACATTTTAAACATTAGGCCTATGGCGTTGCATGGTAAGAATGGAATCAGATCTATAAAGGGTTCGCAAGCTGGCCTGGCACGGGGTTTAGCGGACTCCGAAAAGAGAACACCTATTGCAGGCTGTCTGGTACGGGGGGTTAGCGACTTCCGGAAGGCGGAACACCTAGGCAGGCGTGTGTGAGCGGTTGCGACTCCGGGAGTGGGAGCACCTATGCAGGCTGTCTTGGATACGGGGTTAGCGAGCGTGCCGAGGGGAGCAACCTATGCAGGCTGTCTGGTACGGGGTTTGAGAGCGTGGCGCGAGAGGAGGCACTGTGGCGAGCTTGCTGGGTAGCGTTGTAAGCGACTCCGGAAGTGCCGCGCAGTGTCCGCCTGTTGAACTCGCGAGAGGAGACAATAACAGTCAGCGATATTTAGGTATTTTGGCTTTAAAGAAATTAACAGGACGCTGCAGGCTGTATGTACATTGTACAGTCGGTCTATTGTGTATCTTCCCCTTTTTAGTTTCTAAAACTCATCTAATTTCACTTCTGTGTACATGAAAGACTGACACAAGGGAACATGTGGTACCTACCTAGGAAGGTACCACATGTTCCTTAAATCGTTCCTTCATGTACACAGAAGTGCAATTAGAGGAGTTTTAGGACTAAAAGGGGAAGATACATAAATAGGCCGACGTGTACATACATACATATTTGATTTCAGAATAAACATTAAATATAAAATACCTATATACAAACTGCAAAATTAATGCACAGAAACATTGTAAGCCTACAACTGATTGTTAGGAGCTCAATAATGATAGAAATATAGGCAGCTGGCGGTCGAGGAGTAGCGGGTGGAGTCAGGAGTGTTCGCCTGGTGAGGCCCAGACTCAAGTTTCTCCGCTCCCACGACCGCTCGACACATGCGCATTGCGCACGGGAGAAAGCCGCTCCCGCATGACAATACATACAGGGCAGAACAGGACGCCACGTTTCAATAATTACTATTATAATAAAACACATTACTTGACATGGGGCGGATACAGGTGGAGGGGGCAATCCGTCCGTGCCCCCTCTCCCCAAAAAACGTCTGAAATCGGAGCGAAATTCACACACATTTCCTGATATAAAATACAACTTTAGCAACTTTTACTAAGAAAAGTTTGTTTTAAATTAGCTGTCAAATTCAATGCATAAGCAAGCGGACTCTGATGATATTTCATAATTATGTGATACTTTTTTAACTATATATGCCATCCCCCAACCACCGGTGGCCGCTTCCAAACTACCGTTTTGGGTCCGCCCCTGTACTTGACTTACCCATTTATGTCATTACTCTAATCACTTTTTGTGAACCACACGCTTTCCACTGTTCACACTGTGAAGCTGTACGCTTCTTTAAAAAATGACTTGGTATACAATGATGTACCCACACCCACAGTCGTGATCATATGTTTTGTTCACTTCAGACACCACCTCTGTCTCTGTCTGTCTGTCGGTGCTCCACGCAGTGGAATCCAATGCATTAACTAAAGCCCTCGCCTCCGGTATCAGGGGCGAGGGCATAAATAGTTGTATTAAATTTTACTGTGTGCAGCACCGACAGGCAGCACCGATTGACAATATTGCATGAATAAGACGGGTGCGCTTAAGCAAGGCTTTTTAAAAAATACTGTTCAACGCTAGCTTCTGAGACGAAAACAAACTCGCCTCAAGAAATGGAGGTTATCTTGAATAGTGCACTTGGGAAATGACTGCTACTTGCCGTTTTCACGAAGGATTTATTCGCCGGGCGCATCGACATCGGGTGGTGTCGATGAAGTGGACAGAACATATGGTCTCGACTGTACAACGTCGTGTGTATCGGACATCGGGTTAGGACACGACAGCAACAAGCGATACAAAGATTGGCAGTGCTGTGTTGATTCTTGCTGACTTCACAGCGTATGTAGCAAGAGTTATTTTTTGAACGGCCTCTGTAATGCAGACCTTGAGCATGGCGTGCCAATGCAGACGGTTAAGCGCTTGACGACAGGCAATTTCGTCTGTGTCGTGAGACGACTACGGACTCTGAAGGAACGCCCAACTGTGGTCAGCTGAGCTACAGCAGGGAGCGAACAAATGGTCTGACATCTGACCGAAATGGCCAGCTCTACAGCGAAAGTAGGTATAGGTATGCACACTGGACCGTTTTCTGGCAGATGAAGCCGGGAGTCCAGGCCGCGAACCAGTGGAACTGCTACACTCGTGCGAAGCGCCTAAAACGACCATTTTTGCTCTGTGCTATTATTCCAGGCCAGTGGCTGATGGCTCCCAGTCAACAGACAACAGCCAATCCGTGACGAGACTGAGCCAATAGCAGTCTGCTCCAAATAAGCCAGTGATGTCAGACAGCTGTCGCCATCAGTCTGTCTCAGTCGACAGCCGACACCAGCCAGTCCACCAGGTACAAATCTCCGCAGACCGGCCCCGCTGGACGCTAACGTCGACATCAGTCTGTCTCAGTCGACAGTCGACATCGGCCAGTCCGCCAGGTACAAATCTCCGCAGACCGGCCCCGCTGGACGCTAACGGGAACCAAGATCCGGCGACACGCGAGAGAGATAAATCCCTCCAGAATCAAGACGAATCTGGCCTCGAGATTAATTTCCTGCAGCGCCGGTCCCGACCGCTGCGCATTGCGGTTCTGACGCCGACGCTCGGGCGCCAATGCGACGCATGTAGGTTAAATCGTTCGATGAGGCACGTAGCATAAGGACATACAATTTCGCTAGTCCTATTTTATCTGAGGCGGGTTATCGTTTCGAGTTGAATTTGTTCACACCTCCTTGCAGCTTTAGTCAGCTGCTATAGTTTTCAGTATCATAGCAATAGTAGACACTATTCGCACTTGTAACTTTTGAGCAACGGATAGTTTTACCAAAGAATGTTCAACCATTCAGAGGATCTACATTCTACATGGCTCCGTCCAGTCTTCAAGATACCTCTCGACACGAGCTAAAATGTCAATCCCGGCACTCACTGAATGTCAATCCCGGTACTCACTGAATGTCGTTGGTGCGTTCCAGCACTCACCCGATACTGTTGGTTCCGTCCGGCACTCACCGAGTACTGTGGGTTCCGTCCGGCACTCACCGAATACTGTGGGTTCCGTCCGGCACTCACCGAGTACTGTGGGTTCCGTCCGGCCCTCACCGGGTACTGTGGGTTCCGTCCGTCACTCACCGAGTACTGTGGGTTCCGTCCGGCACTCACCGGGTACTGTGGGTTCCGTCCGGCACTCACCGAGTATTGTGGGTTCCGTCCGCACTCACCGGGTACGTGGGTTCCGTCCGGCACTTCAACGAGTACTGTGGGTTCCGTCCGGGCACTCACAGAAGTACTGTGGGTTCCGTCCGCACTCACCGGTACTGTGGGTTCCGTCCGGCACTCACCGGGACTGTGGTTCCGTACGCACTCACCGAGTACTGTGGGTTCCGTCCGGCACTCACGAGTACTGTGGGTTCCGTCCAGGCACTCACGGTTACTGTGGGTTCCGTCCGGCACTCACCGGGGTACTTGGGTTCCGTCGGCACTCACCGGGTACTGTGGGTCCGTCCGGCACTCACCGGTACTGTGGGTTCCGTCCGCACTCACCGGTACTGTGGGTCCGTCCGGCACTCACCGGGTACTGTTGGTTCCGTCCGGCACTCACAGAGTACTGTGGGTTCCGTCTGCACTCACCGGGTACTGTGGGTTCCGTAGGCACTCACAGGTATTGTGGTTCCGTCCGGCACTCACCGAGTACTGTGGTTCCGTCCGGCACTCACCGGTACTGGGGCGTTCCGTCCGGCACTCACCGGGTACTGTGGGTTTTCCGTTCCGCATCACAGGTACTGTGGGTTCCGTCTCGACGCTACCAGCGTTCCAGGTAGTATCCACAGGCCGCAGTACTCACCCAGCGCTCGGTCGGAATCCGTCCGCTGTTCCCGACACGTGTGGTACCACTGTCGACCGGGAGACGGACGCCGCCCGCCCCGCAGACTGCAGTTCCGCCGCCCGGCGGCAGGTGGCAGCAGCAGCACCATCTGAGAACCGGAAGGGCCGCCCGTGCACTACTCGCCGCGTTTTCCCAGGTCGCACGCGCGCACGAGGTCAAGTCGATCACACTCATTCCCGAGTCATATATATTTATTCGTGTCAGCCGAAACGTTTCAATCGGAAAGGCCACAGGTGTCGACCCTTATTAACCTCCGAGTTCGGGCGACCACCACGCGTCGAGTGAGATGTGGCATGACTGTCATGCCAGTCAAGGCCAGCATAGGCAGAGGCCGCTCCGGATCCATTCATCCAGCAACAAAGTGAGCCCATAACTGTGCAGCTAACGAACGCGTTTATTGATGGCTGAACGTGAGCGGGGTCGAGGCCGGATAACGCCGTGTACACAGCAGGATACCGACGTGAGAACGTGCCGCCGACTCTGACCCAGGAAGGCCATGTCCGTCGCAGCGGCTCTCATCCGCGCCGCCCGTAGGTCGTGTACAGTTAATGTATCTGAGGAAAGTAAGTTTATAACGCTCCTATGACAGGAAGACAGCTATACCAGACAGAGAAGGCCATACGGGCCATACTGACAATGCGACGCCCCATAACAATATCACGTGTGATATTGTCCTATCACGTGTGATATTGTCCTATCACGTGTGATATTGTCCTATCACGTGTGATATTGTCCTATCACATGTTATATTTTCCCATCACGTGTGATATTTTTGCTGTCTGTACTGAGCGTTTGTAGCAGTTCGTTCAACATGTTAACTCACTACAGTGACTACAGACGACTAGTCACGAATACCTGCATGCAATAGTTACACAACTCATCGCTCTGTGGCTGCGACTCTCTGCATGCTGACACTAATTGTTGTGAGCTGATGTTAGTATAACAGCGGCCTGAAGCGCCGCATCGTCGCCGAGTCCAGGACACAAGTACAACGGACGCTGGCCAAAACCATACCACTGGGCCCAAGTCAAGGTCAAGGTCAAGGTCAGCCATACCATCCGCACCATGTCACTGACGCTACGCAACAGGCACTGTCCACCGATCGCCCGATCGAACATACAAGAGCACTTCGACCAGCAACACTGGAAAATACACACCGCAGACATGCGTATCATTCAACTATACCAGCAGCTGGCGATTCTCGCTGACGGTATTCGCGAATCGCTGCCCGTCCGACCACCCACAGTAGTAAAAGTGTTCGATGTTCGTCACCGTCGCACCACCTGTCAGTAGACGCACATAACTCCCCTGGTCTGACCATCACGCGCCAGGCACCGGCACCAGACACGTGTTAACCACCTCCAGCAGGCGACCGTTCTCGGTGGCGGCCGCCACCCGCTCCTTGTCAGCCAACTGCTTGTTGACCGCCTTCTCCGAGGCGTGCGAGCCGGGCGTGATCAACACGTCAATCTTATACCGCGCCGGCAGGGAGCGCTCCAGCTTCACCTTGATGGAGAGGCCGATCAGGGTGGCCATGCTGCAGTGGGGGATGGTCGGAGTGAACTGGACCTGCACCAGGCCGCGGTCGGGGATCACCGACACCAGCTGCTGATCCACCACGTTCAGCTGCTCCAGCGTCAGCGGGTGCTCAGGATCGGCGATGCCCCGCACCAGGTCGAACACCTCGCGCTCGTCGATTGGGTCGGTGACGTCCTCGTCGAGCTCGGCGGGGGTTACCTGGCGCTGGCCGGCCGTGCCGTGGATTGTCGGGTTGTCGTTCTCCAGTCGATCTGAGGCGGACATGGTGGCTGCTGGGGTGCGACGGGCGCTCAGGTGGAGTCAGTCGCGACCTTCTGGCCTGGGAAAAATCGATGGACAGGGATACGATGCAATTATAGCAGCACACAACATAAAGCAGACAAGCTGAGGTAGAAAACAGCAGTGATTAGGACACATGGAAAGGAATGACAAAACAATTCACTGCTTCTTGAACAATGCTGGTAGCAGAAACACGTACACAAGAGATACCACCCTCAAATTAGTATGCCAAGCAAACTGTTGCCATCCAACATTTGCTTTTGAAAAACAATATATTGCTCTGTTTGTTTGATGGGGCATCATCTCTATTTTTTACAAGTGATATGCAATGCTGACTCAAGATCAACGTAAGAAGCTTCAGTGAGAACGCAGAGAAGTAAAAATAATAAGCCATTACATAATAAGTATTGACACATATAATGAATACTTAAATCTAGCAACAATTGGAAGTCATAATTGCATCCTGATAGCCTAATTTGACTAACATACAGTGTCTTTAAATGGGAATAGTTCCACCTAATGAAAAAAATACGGAAAAGTTCAGAATGACTGAAGTAGAGCAATGCAATTAGGTTTATATTTACAATGACTAAGTGAATGTGGTTGTCGAAGAAACCTATTTACGGGAAGCATTATGTCATTTTGGTGATAAATTCTTTTTCCTCAAAGTAATGCGATCGTGGCTGAGAAAAGCCCCAACGTTCATTAGGATTTAAGTAAGGATCGTGTCGGTACGGGGTAACTTGCCCACAGTATCTTGTTGGATGCGGAATCAACGCTTTAAACCATCACAGTAACTGCTTTAAGTAGGTTATCAGTCAATATTAGATTTACTATGAAGTGGTAGTGTCCGCCATCGTCGCTCACTGTCCGTGCCTGGGGCGGCTGTCTGGGATTATGTGTCCACAAGGTCATGCCGGGGCGGCTTGCGCCGGGCGGCCAATAAAACAGCGCACGCGCGTACTGGTGGCGAAAGGTGGGGTTCGGTGAGTGGGGAGGGGACAGATCAAACCAATTTGTACCACGAGCATGGAACGTTCAGGAGCCAGCGCTGAACGCTACGCATACGCTACAGTAACGTTGTTTTAGAAAAATGTTTTAAAGAAGATTTAAACATCAAAATCACTATCATAGCATTTACCTGACAAGTTCATTCTTGCAGTAAAAAGAATGAGGTACTGAAACAGTATGGTTTTGTCCAGCACTTACACTTTCCCAAGTCCTTACGTCATCTGTGGCGACATAATCATACGTCAGCTCAGCCAAATCAAGCCAATCAGGCGATTGGAGTTTACCGGGTATCCCGTCCCGACTTTTAGGACTGAATATTAAAATATTAAGAGGTTTCTTGGAAATATGTGAAAGCGTCACAGTCATTTTCGAGCATGCGCCACAACTTGGCTGTATCTCACTCAAAACCTAATCGTTTAAAGGTGAACTATTCCCTTTAAAGTATGCCAACACGCACCAGGACAATAAAATGTTTGATGATAGTAAATGCGGCAACTGCTGACATCAAGCTTTTGCTTGAAACAATATATTGCTCTGTTTGTTTTATGGGACATCATACAGGGTCTAGGAAAAAAACAACTGAAAAAATGGAGCAAGCTAAATGCTTCATTGAAATAACACAAAAGAACATTTGATATCATACGGGTTGTTACTTAAAGAAAATCAATTATAAAATAGAAAGTGGGTAAATATAGTAAAAATAAGCGGAGCACGTGCAAATTTGAAAACATTGATTGACATTGCTGGATAGTTTGATTTCCCACACATGACAATTGACATAGTCTTCACACAGCCAGTGAACGCTGAGGGTTCAAAATGGCAGGCCCCTCATCGCGCTAAACGGCAAAATACGTTATATCTTTAATATCAGTAGACGTGGATGACTTTTCAAATCGGAAAACTTGGGCCAAATCCAAGTTTGTTTGTTGATTGGGGTTTTAGGGCGCAACAAGCCAAATCCAAGTTAAAACGAAAACCGTAGCTTTGTTTTATATTCAGCACATGATACATAGCTAGAGAAGCGCATTTGAGAGGTTCGTCCAAGGATTCATAAAGACATAAAAGAAGAGTGCAACAAAGAGCTTCCAGGGCCCATCCGAGGTTGCACATATCCCCCCATCCCACCAGTCTCATCCTCCAGCCCACCCCACCTACCTTAAACAAGTATAATCCCACGAGTACTTATGAACTAATCCCTTCTCTGTATAGTATTTATATAATATACGATTTTGAAGGAGAGCAAGTGACACTGCAGTAGCGACACTCCCCCAGGTAGCTTATTCCAATGCCCTATGCCAGACCCTTCTACTGAAAAATGACTGTCGTATGCTAGTTCTACCTTCGTTCCATTACGAGTTTAATGCTGATGACCTCTATTCGATTTTCCCCAACTGAAATTCAAACATTCCTCTTTAAATATCCAGAATTCTGACCATTTCACAAATGTTGAAATCCATCAATTAAGATCTCTAGACCTCTATATCTAAGTGGAAAAACATACCCAATTTTATTTCATCTTTCCTTATAAGGCATACTATAAAGGACAATTTACCATTTTTGTTTGCTTTTTCTGAACTCTTTCTAACAACCAGCAATCTTTCCTCAAAATAATGTTGGAAGAACCAGGCTTGCAACGCAATACTCTAAATGTGGTCTAAACATATGCACAATACAAGTTTGTTATTAGCCTCTTCAATTTTGTAGGTAACATTTCTGTTTAATGGCCCCCAAGCATTCTTAAGAGCGCCTTTTCCTAGATTCTAGGCGACAGGTCTGACGCTGATAGTCTGCCTGGTTTACCAACGACCCCTAAAGTCTCTTTTCTTTTCAAATCTGCCTCTGTTTCTGCCCATGCCCACCATGCTCATACTCGTGTTTTGCTGCTAACAATCGTCCAGCGTGCATGATCTTACATTTGCTCAAAATTGAATTTCATTGCTGCCATAACTTCAGACCAAACTCAACTAGCTTGTCCAGATCTTCTTTGAAAAAACATCCTGATAATGCTTCCTCTAATAAAATCCTGAAAATTTTTAGGACATCTGCAAATTTCAAGACTTTGCTAATCTAAACTCCTCTCAATTGTATTCACAAATATTATAAACAGCAACGGCCCAGTAAAAGACTGAGCCCTGTGGACCCTACACCTGAGACCTTCCTTCCCATTGTGATTTGCCGCCCATTTAATAAACCCTTTGCTGGCGTCTGAAAAGCCACGAACTCTATCGCAATCAAGAAACTTGCCGCCGATCCGATGAATTCTAAGCTGCACGCCCTAGTCTTTTAGCGGGGGACTTTGTTTCGAAAAGCTTTTACTGGAAATCAAAGAAAAGATACGTCTAGCTGATTTCCTTCCCTGAATTCAAAGCTCTCTGTTACAAAATCCAAGAATCCAGAAGATTAGTTAAACAAGAACGGCCCTTCCTAAAGCCATGCTGAGTATCATTGATGAGCTCATTTTGTCCAAGAATTCAACAATCTTATCTTTGATGATTGATTCAAGCACTTTGCAGACTAATGAGGTCAAACTAACCGGTCTGTAGTTTTCTGCTTTACCTTTATCTCCCTTTTTATGAATAGGAACAACTATTTTCCAATCAAGTGGAATTTCAGTCTCTGAGAGAGATTTGGAAAATATTATGGCTAATCGGAACTGACAACCTTTCAGCTTCTCGTAAAAGTCTAAGCCATGAATTTTCATCAGGCCCTTCCTGTCTTGTTTGGGTCTTTACTTTCTAGATATTGCCAGAACAAGTTTCACTACCTTATGCTACCTAGCTCTCCTATATGCCATCGGGTTTCTGGCTGGGGCTAAAAATGCGTGCAATATTACTATCTGATCCTCGAGTAGTAAAAACAGCTTGGAACATTATCATTAAGCAACTTCAACCTTTCACTGCTCCTTGGTACTAACACATCATTTATCATTAAAAGGACCTATATTTTTGGAAACTTATCTCAACTTGTAAAACTGAAGAACTTCTACATCTGCATTGCAATGTCTACTGAAATCAAGTTCTTTGCGCCTTTTAGCTGCTCTACCTTTGTAATTTGCTGTATTCCTTGCATTCTGATAGACCTTCCTGAATTTTATTCTACTAGTGATGAGGACTTTAA
Source organism: Semibalanus balanoides (assembly GCA_014673585.1). Lineage (NCBI taxonomy): Eukaryota > Metazoa > Arthropoda > Thecostraca > Balanomorpha > Balanidae > Semibalanus > Semibalanus balanoides. The sequence continues at coordinate 129,348 of VOPJ01001848.1, read as the reverse complement.
AATTGTAAAAAGCACTTATTGTTAGCTTGAATAAGCACTCCTTAACTTCTGGGGTAAGCAAACTGGTTTGCCCTTCGTTCTGTTTCGTTTGTGCCTGAGGGGTATATGTCTATTTTGAATTGGGCTTAATCTAGCTTTGAAAGCACTCCAGGCCTCGCAAGCATCTAAACCTGCCAACTCAACACTCCATTATATATGTGCAAGATAATTTCTGATGCTATCAAAATCAGCCTGAAACCAATGAGGTCAAAGTTTGACCCCAAACTCATCCAGAACCTAGCTGAAGTTCCAAAGGCAAGTGATGTTATCTGACTGACTGGCTGTGGATCGCTAGAAGCACATACCTGTCATCTAGGCTACTGGTTTTGTTGTCTATGTCCCTGGCAGAGATAATAAAGCCATCCTGTTAAGCCTGGATCGGCTGAAGGAAGGCTGCACAAAAGTTGGCTAACTTCGAAGATCCCAAAGTCTTTGGGATCTTCAGAGTTAGCCAACTTTTGTTCAATTTTTGGGCCAAAGAAGTGACTCAGGCCAGACATGTGCTTGCTTCGGAATCGAATCCGGTTCCAGAATTGATTCTGTTTGTGCTGGAATCGGAATAGGATTCAATTTCATTGGCATCAAGGTTGAATCGGAATCAGGTGAAATCAATCAATTTGAGATACTGGAGGAATCGGAATAGGAGCCAATGGTGATTTCAAGCATTCTGTAGCATTTTTGTAAACATTACTCTGGCCATGAATTTATGGTTTCCAGAAGGATATTTGTTTCTTTAAGCATGCATAGCTGAAGCAAAGCCATACAAATTACGATTAATTTGATCTAATGAGGGTCAATAAACATGTTTAGTAATTCTACTGATTTAGGTGGACATATGCAACAATCTTGGCTTATTATAATGCAATACTTATCGGACCTACCAAGCTACCATACATTCCACAATATCATATCTTTCAAGGCATTGATTTCCTTGTGTCATATCAAATATGTATTGCAGAATAGCAGCTTGCACACAGTCCATGCATCATGATTATAGCTATGCCTAGATATTATATTGTTTTGAACTTTCATTAGACTTTGACGTTTAACCAGTTACAGTTTTGCCGCAGAGGCTAGTTCTCCGCCACAATTAATGCAAATTATTTGAAGTTTTACATTGAAAATAACCATACCAAATAAACCTGTGTAATACATTTCACATTGTTATTTGTGTCATTTGAGTAATTTGTACAAAATGTATGTATGATCAAACATTTTCCATGCAGAGTGGAATCAAATTGTAATAAATTGAATCAGATTCAGAATTAAGCTTGTTAGGAGCACTGGAATCAGATTCTAAAGCTGAAGTGTTAAACTGCTAGCTGAGCTGAAGAGCATGAACATATTTATCTGAAATCTCTGTGCAGCCTCTCTCATGATAAATACATAAATATCACAATAATTTCATACCTATTTGGGAGAGTTTCAGTTTGCGACCAACCATTCACGAATCACGAATCACGATTCACGGTCATAAAATCAACACGCCATGATGAGAATCGCCGCGCCATAACCGATTTGCTTATTTGCTACCATATTGTAAAATATTGATGCCAAGTGCTCTGAAGTCACCCTGGGAGGCGTAATTTTTATTCCAGACCGCTACTCGCCACCTCTGGCGAAAAGTGGGCAATATAGCGACTTTTTACACTAGACTTTGCGGTTAATCGTCGGCGTGGGACAATGCGCGTTTGCGAACCCTGCGCTGCTCTGAAAGCACTTTGCAAGTTTGCCTTGCCTACTACAACATTTTTGTCCCACACATCTCTTGCGCACTGAAGTGCCTGGTCACATCATACACATCTGGTCATATCATATGTTACGAATTGTCATAAATGTACCTACTCCTCCAGCCTGCTCCGGTTGTCTCACCTCGATTTCGGGAGGAGGTTGGAGAGTTTAGAGAGGTTTCGAGCCGAAGTTGGATGAGCGTTGAGCAGCTTGGAGCAGCCACGGGAACACCGGAGGATGTTAGAGGCAGGTGGAGGCAGTTTGGGCAGTTGAAGGTGCCACGGAAACAGACCATAGACAGTAAACTGACTGACCAGCCAGACTGGCTCGTGGCATGGTGGTTGCACGGTGGTCACCAGCGGTGCCGCGCTCGGTGGGTAACACCCGGCGTTCGCCCACAGCTCGATGCGTCACCGGCTTCCGGCAGCTCGGTCATGGTCACCGGCGTTCCGCAGTTCGGGTGGTCACGGGGTCCCGCAGGTCGCGCGTGCGGTCACCGGCGTTCAAGCTCGGGTGGTCACCGCGTTCCCGCAGCTCGGGTGGTCACCGGCGGTGCCGCAGCTCGTAGTGATCAACCGGCGTTTCCACAGCTCGGATGTCACCGGTGGTCCCGCAGCTCGGGTGGTCACCGGCGCTGCCGCAGCCGGGTGGTACCGGCTCCCGCAGCTCGGGTGGTCACCGGCCGCGGGTGCCGCAGCTCGGATGCGTCACCCGGCGTTCCCGCGGCTCGGGACGGTCACCGGCTTGTTCCGCAGTCGGATAGTCACCGACGTTCCCCGCGGCTCGGACGTCACCGCGGTCCCGCAGCTCGAGTGGTTCACCGGCGGCGTTCCCACAGCTCGGATGGTCATCGGCGTTCCGTGCCAGCTCGGGTTGGTCAACCGGCGGCTCCCGCAGCTCGAATAGTCACCGACGTTGCCCGCGGCTCGTACGGTCACCGGCGGGTCCCGCAGCTCGATGGTCACTGGCGTTCCCCAGCTCGGATGGTCATCGGCGTTTCCCGCAGCTCGGGTGGTTCACCGGCGGTGCCGCAAGCTCGGGTGTCACCGGGCGTTCCCACAGCTCGGGTGGTCACCCGGTGGTCCGCGCTCCCGCAGACCGATAGCTGGACATACTTATGTTCCGGCTACTCGCTTTACAGAAACCCGGCAATATGAGCCTCAAACAGGACCCCTTCTAAGGCCTTAATTCGAGGTCCCCGCTAAGTGCGCCGTGTAAAATTCCTAAGATGCACACTTTTCCCAATATAGTGGCGAGTAGCGGTCTGGAATAAAAATTACGCCCCTGGGAGTCGTTTCTCCCTCGTGGTCTAAGTCTTATAAGTAAAATAATATTGGGTCAGAGCCTCAGAGGGCCCATGATTACGTCGAATGGGCTTCTATCCAGCACAGATGACAGAGGTACCCCAGGGCAGGTCGGAGAGCCCCCTGAGCATGTCGGCAGGGTAAAAAACAGCCAGAGCAGACAGCAGTCCAGACACGTAGCCAAGGGGGCCGGCGGAGGCGGCCCCGCCACCAGGGCCCTCTCTGAAAGACCAAAGGGCCCTTGGACGTTCGCAAGAGCCCTGTGCATTTCAGAGGGGCCCCTGGACAAGCCGAAAAGGCCCCTGAGTGGGTCAGAGGGCCCCAGGCCTGAACACGTCGACTGGATCCCTAGCCAGGACATGGGCACCTGGGAGGGTTGTAGGGCCCCTGGGCTGGTCGGAGGGCCCTTGAGCACTGAGCAGGTCGGAGGGACCCCTGGGGAGGTTGAAATGGCCCCTGAGTGGGTCAGAGTACCCATGAACACGTCGAATGGGCCCCTAGCCAGCACATAAGGCCCTTGGGAAGGTCGTAGGGCCCCTGGGCAAGTCAGAGGGCTCTTGAGCAGGTCGGAGGTCCCCCTGAGGAGGTCGAAAGGGTCCCTGAGCGGATCAGAGGGCCCCCTGAACACGTTGAATGTGCCCCTAGCCAGTACAGAGGGCCCCTGGGCAGGTCATAAGGGCCTTGGGAAGGTCGTAGGGGCCCCTGGGAAGGTCGGAGGGGCTCCTGGGCAGGTTGGAGGGGCCCCTAAGCATGTCGGTAGGGCGAAAAAGCGGTCAGTTCAATTTCTAACCGGTTCGAAAGGGCCCCTGAGCAGGCTGGAAGGTCCCTAGCCAGGTCAGAGGGCCCCTGAGAAGTTCAAAGGGCCCCTGTGCAGGTCAGAGGGGCCCCTGACCAGGCAGAAAGGGTACCTGTGCGGGTTAAAGGGGTCCATGAACATGCCAAATTGGCACCTCACCAGTTCGGAGGGAGCAGACCATTTGATCTGTTCTACTGGGCAGGGGCGGATCCAGCCGCTCGGTTTGGGGGGCCAAATATTTTTGGCAAAAAGGTACCCTTTTTTCCTACGGATTTGGGCTTCTTACCTTATTTGACATTCGAGAAAAAATGGGGAAAAATCGGGGAAAAATCGAAGAAAAAAATGAGAAAAAAACAACATTACAAAACGGGGAAAATTCACAAAATTCACACTGAACACCACTTTCCGTAGCATATACACACGTAAGTAAAAATCACGTTAATTTCATACCAACTCGCAGGGGCGTCACCGATAATTATTGAGGGGGTCGGAAGAAATGACGAAAAAATGTCTATCCGTTTTGTCTGCGTGTAATAAAGCATTTGCAGCATTTTTCGTGTGGATTTTCATGTTATAGTAGTTAGAACGTATTAGGTTAGATTAGGTATTTTAGGGGGCCGATGGTCGCGTCATATCGTTTCCGTCGCCTTTTTCGGAGCTCGGCAAGATAGGGCGGACCGTGTCCAGGTATGTCGGGCACGTAAAACTTTCGTCTCTAAATTATGACGATCAACAGGAACTGTGCGATCGGTTGGTGAGGTCAGGACCTGCGCAACAGGCTCTGCTTAGCGTGGTTCCTGACCTCTGAAAGCCATCCATACACAACATTCGGACTTAAAAAATCAATCGACTTTTTCAAATGTTTTGGGACGGGCTTAAGCGCTAGGAAAGGGCCCTTTCGAGGCGCCGCCCAGGACGAACTCCTTGCTACGTGCCTGTTAAGCCCCCTAAAATGCCGAAAAGTGAGAGATACTTGACCCCCGGCCCCCTCCCTGTTCCTGCGTCTATGTGTATTGATAATTATATTCTGTACATAATACATGTAAAATAGATAGAAGATAATTTAATAACTATAAACATAAGCAATAAGCATCTATCTCGACTTGTTTGTGTCTTACATTGTGTCATATTACCAGAGAATTGTGTTTTTAAATCGTGTCATACACATGAGAATATGACGCCGCAGATCTTACTGCAACACTTACACATGTCTCCTTATATTCCTGCCCCTAGGTGGCACTAGTAGTAAACGCCTGAAGTATGCTGTACCGCATAGCTTGAAATCAAGAACTTCAGTCTACGTAAAGGGGGAGGGGCACAGGGAGGCTATGCCATAGGCCCGGGAACATGGGGATAGCGGGGGCGCTTACCCCCCAACGTTGTGACCGCGGGGGCGGCGCCCCTCAACTTTGTCGTTGCTGGTCTTAACGCTCCGTAAAAATATAAGAGATCGAAAGTTTTTTTTTTTGCAAAATTATGCAAAGATCAAACATTCTTCTCATGTTTACCTGATTTGTTTCCTTTCTCAGCGAGTTTCTGTAAAAGAAACCTGGTGCAAAAATCCAGGGGCGTCACCAACGGGGATGGGAAAGGGGGTGGTGGCAAACTTCCCAGGATCGTCTTACCCCCCCCCTAGATTAGCATGATTTTAAAGGAAAAGGGTTTCCTTGAAAGTTGTCCTGAAATTTAATTATTGTATTTGTCATGCAATTTCATCATCAATTTAGTCATTTTGAGCTAAAAAAGGAGTATGACATTTGTTTGGATTATAAATGTATATCCGTCGAAAAATGGTCAAATTTATCTTTTCTCCTTCATGGGCATAAAGAAATCCATGACAATGTATGACGTCATGCATATGATAGCTTGGATACGAAAGCTGTTGCACACAATAATGATTGTCTTAAAGCATATATACGCAGGCTGTTTGTAACGTTAACAGCAGTTACCTAAGATCGTTGTGATTGGTATAGTTTGCGGCAGAGTTTGCGTATGACGCAACACTGACGTCAAAAAATATGTCATACTATCGCCGAAGTTTCGGGGAAATGAAATTTTGTCTTCTACATGGGGCCTTCATGTCCTGTGTCGAAAGTAGGTACTTAGCGCAGCAAGGCAATTATTTCACCACTACCCGTTTCTTGATCTGCTCTACAAATATGTTATCTCAGTTCAAAACCCCATTTGTTTGTTTATTCATTCGATCACCAACAGAGAATGCCTCCACTTACAGGTGAAGTCAGATACAATATAAAACATAAACAATTATTATATATAAGTTAGTTGCTAATTGCTCAGTCAGAAGTACATATACAAATAAGTTAGTCGCTTAGACACAATATCACAGTTGGCTTACATACTTGATGACGATGCGTTTAAAAAGGTGAATGTTAAAGGTGAACTATTCCCTTTAACATCAGCCCTTCCCAATATGGGAGTAAGGGGCAAACACCTGGCTGCCCCTCCCCAATTAAAAATATTGTGGCTATACGGCTATACGCCTCTGCGAAGAACTGTAATTTGGTATAGCGTTCATAGCAGAAGCGTCTTCAAAGAAGTTAGTTGGGCTAGTTGTGAGATTCATAGCTGGATTATAACATTTTTTAACGTGTTGGGTTCCTATCTCAAAAATCTCTTCTTTAACGTTAAAATGCTTTCAAATGAAGTTCTGTGTCAAATGCAACGTTGGTGGGCCCAAAACAAAGGTGGTGGGAAAATTGTTGCCTTACCAACTTTGTCTGCTTGATACGGCGTTGTTCATGGACGGATTCAGACAGACAAAATAGGTGGTTTAGGGGCCAAATCCCAAAATGTATCGGATTACCATAAGCGCTTGACAGATTTCGCTGCCTAAGGCTTTAATAGATTATTTAAAACATTTTGGTGTTTTAAGTTATATTTCCTTGGATTTCCTTTCCAATTGAAAAATGTGTAGACTTTCTTCCGATTTCAGGGGCCATGGCACCTTCTTAGGTCAAGATATCAGGTGTGCGGTGCGGCATATCTGCCAGAGAAGAGAGTTGTGGTATGTTTCCACAAAACAGCACCAGCCTTGAAAGCTGATCAAATGTATGACCTGTCTCGAAATTGTTATGAATGTAAACCTTATTGTTTACGATTCATGATGATGTATAATTTTATAATATTTAATATTTCTATTTCATTTTTAAGTGTTCTAACATTATATCATACATTATGAAAAATCCCGCAGGAAAACCAGTTAAAAGTTAAAGTCGAAATCCGTTCGAAGAAAAATGGTGTGGCTAGCCAAAATTTGTTTTGCCTCCCCCCTACTTTGAAATCGTTCCCGGGCCCCTGGACTATGCTGCTGGAACCCCATTGGCAGAGTTGTCTAATGACGGTGGCCATATTGTGAATACCCAAAGCAGTCGGCGGCCGGCGGGCAGCCCCCCGTGTTAAAGGGACTGTCCCAAGATTTGAGTTGAGATAGCCATTTTGCGTGCTTGGCATTTAAATTATGTATGGTATAAGTTAAAACAACCACTGAGGTCGAATCACAGAGAAATTTCGAGTTTGATTTTGCAATCTGTAACATCGCCAGCCCCCAATGTATGTTGAATGGTGCCGTTTAGCCATGTCGTAGTTCTCTCTTTTGCTAATGTGTTTACAGTCGACTTGTCTTTACCTTTTGGCCATACATTAGCCATACACTAGTCCTACTTATAACAGCGTGGAAAGGTTTTCTTTTTTCCAAAAAATTCCTTCATATGACGTCATCAGCCCAAATATTAAAACATTCTTTTTTATTAAATAGAGCACTGTTTGTGAGAAACAAATGTCATAATCGTGTTCAGCAGCATTCACTTCATATTTTGCACCACAAACGACGTACATTTGACACATTTTTTGAAGGTGGGACAGCCCCTTTAAAGCATAGGCAGGTGGGCAACCCGGCTGACATTTGACAATATATTGAGCGAACTACTGGCGGTCGCGCAATGTGACTACCACTTTATTGTTCCAAATTGAATGCATAATGATTCTAGGTGTTGAGTTTTATTTCGTGAAAAATACAGCATAACACACACAACACAACACACACAACACACAACACATAACATCTAAAATCATTATGCATTCAATTTGGAACGTTGTAGTGACAGTCATATTGCGCTACCGTTATAAGTTCGCTCAATATATTGTCAAATGTCAGCGGGGATGACCGCCTGCCTATCTTTTAAAGAGATAGTGCCACCTCCGGAGGATTTCTAAAAAGCAATTTAAATGAATGGTGGAAATTAACAATCATGTATGCTCTTACTAAAAATTGCCCTAAAGCAATTAATCGTCATTTTTTTCTGACTCCAAAACGTTGGTCCCAGCTGTGCTCAGCAATAAATTCAAGATGGCTGCCCTCATCCTGTTTTGGCGCAACTGTTACGTGTCCAAGTAGCGCGCCTAAAGTCAAACCGTGCGAATTCGCCGAGACTTGACCTTGAAAAGTCTATCTGTGTTATAAGGTAACGTCACTTAACTTTAACGTCCAAAGTCGAGCTAAAACAAGTCTTGGTGACTAAATATTATTTTTAATCGTCCTCTTCGTCCTCTTATGCTCACCAAAGCAGCGCAAATACAAAAATATAATGTATTGTATTTTTCATAACCATATAAAAACAGTTTGCGATTTCTACACACCACTAGATATATGGCAGCGAACGAGCGCCAAATTCAGCGCAGTTGAGACATTTCCGTATTTATAAACAACACTGTGCAGGGAGTACCTTAAAACAATGAAGACAATCCGATATAAACAAAACTCGGTTGGAAAAAACTTAATCAATGGTTGGAGCGCAAAATCCTTCGGTCATCAACATAAAACTTGGGTCATCTACTACTTTTCCTTATGCTTATTAATGATTAAATCAGGCAATCAGGCATAATAAGACATGAAATGTTTTTTGGACATAAATTTGAACAGAATGATTAAGCAAAAAATTATCACGATTTTTTATTGTTGCACAAGGCTGTAATTAATTGATTTTGGTACGAAGTGGTGGCGGACTCGTCAAACTAGCTAGTCCGCCCCTGTAGCTCAGTGGAAGAGCGCTGGACTTCTGACCTATACCGGTAGTGGCAGCCCGGGTTCGAGTCGCTTCGGTGCTTGCTGTTTGCTCCTGACTGGGATTGCCTGCGGCCGGTGGCAGCGGTCGCACTCAAGGACAGGTGACGTCAGTGAGCGGGCGGACCGTGTCCAGGTATGTCGGGCACGTAAGACTTTCGTCTCTAAATTATGATGGCCAACAGGAATTGCGCGATCGGGTAGTGAGGTCAGGACCAGCGCAACAAGCTCTGCTTAGCGCGGGTCCCTGACCTCGGAAAGCCATCCATACAAAGTATTCGGATTTTTTTTTTTTTTTAATCATTGGCTGGAAGAAAACTGAACTTTGAACGATGATTTTGGGCCACTGGGCGCGAATTTTTATAAACGGACTTCATGTTGCTTATCAAATCCGGTTGTTCTTTAACATATAAAACTTTACTTTGAACAGACAGTGTCCCTTTAACACAGGTGGCCGCGCGCCCGGCCGCCTTTTTGGTATACACAAGATGGCCGCCGCCATTAGACGAGTCTTCCGACCAATGCGCGTTCCATATTATAGAGTTTCGTGGGGAGTGGTTAACGAGAAATTCTGGTCATTAAAAATGAGTAGCCAACACATAATTTATATTAGACAAGCTCTTTCGAAAGTATAACGATCTGTTTTTAGGTCCGTTAAATATTGCGGTCACCAGAGGCCACCAAAGGTCAAATTTCAGCTATATATGAGTGTCCTTGATAAAAACTGTCTATATCTCAATACGTAAAAGAACTAGTAACACACAGAAAAAGCGTTCCCAAGAATATCAATTTTGACGATGCCAGGGTTATATTCAAACTAATTTCATGCTTATAGTTAGGTCAGCAGAAGCCTTTTAATTAAAAACATTATACAAATCGCTGATTGTTTTTAAGAAGCATTTTGACAAAAGCATGAAAAATAAAAACAGATTGCATCATTGCCTTTTTCTCGTCAAGACACATCGGATGATACTTTAGGTAATCTAGTCAGCAGGTCATATCCAAAAATTGGCTTGACCTCAGGTCAGTTCAAGGTCAGGTCAAGGTCAAACTTTGCATCAATTGATTTGCTTTGACAAGCCAAATACAATAGTAAGCACCTCATTTCTCTACCTTGATTTGATAAAGGTTTATTGAAAAAATGCGACCTTGGGTGTCACCTGAGTTGACCTCGTAGAGATCAAATAACAGCAATGTGGCATAGGGCTTTGAATAAAACACAAGAGTTGTAACTGGTGGTTCTGATGAAAGCCATCCCAATTTAACCATTTCCCATAGATGTATACGTGTTTCCATTTTTCACCCATGGCTTTAATCAGGAGTTCACGAAATCGACCTGACATTAGGTCACCGATATACAAGAAATATAGATATACAAATTGTAGGTTATTATCACCTTATGACATCATGTGTGTTTAAAACCGTTTAGTCAATCACTTTTGCTGTGGCACGACTGCAAAAAAGAATTGGAGGCGGGTTCACTTGATTTGACCTGATGACCTGACATCATATGACTCGAGGTATAAAAATACACCATGTGGGTAATTGATGCTCAAACAGCTGTGTCGAATTTCGCGTCGCTTTTTAGTACCGTTTTTACTTTTTCCGCTATTTCTGAAAAACCCGAGAAGGGGAGGAGAATCAATTCCCCGGCAGTGCGCTTGTTAACACTTTCTTTTCTAGTTTAAGTAAGGTCATCCCTACATTGCATCACAACCCTCCATTGACCACACAACACAACCTCAACGGATACTCCATTTGTTTGCAGCCGCCTAACTCGATTTAGCTGGGTCGGTTCCGCTGGGCGCTGCTGCGTGACCAATTGGATGAACATATCTTCTGTGTTGAGTTAGCTCTCCTGCTGTGTGAACAAGCTGGGCTGCTGTCAGAATACGTGATCGGCTGGAGGACTCGGCGTGGCGCCTGCGCTGGCCGCTGTCACCTCCGACGTCCTGTTAGTAGCGCGGCGCTGGTCCGGCGGAGCGGACCGTGCCACAGACCAGCGCTGGTCCCGCGGAGTGGACCGTACCACAGACCAGCGCCGTCACAGTGAGGTCCGATTAAGCAGTGTGCTGCTGAGACAGAGAGCTGCTGAGACAGAGAGCTGCTGAGACAGTGGCTGCTGAGACAGTGGCTGCTGAGACAGTGGCTGCTGAGACAGAGAGCTGCTGAGACAGAGAGCTGCTGAGACAGTGGCTGCTGAGACAGTGGCTGCTGAGACAGAGAGCTGCTGAGACAGTGGCTGCTGAGACAGTGGCTGCTGAGACAGAGAGCTGCTGAGACAGAGAACTGCTGAGACAGAGAGCTGCTGAGACAGAGAGCTGCTGAGACAGAGAGCTGCTGAGACAGAGAGCTGCTGATACAGAGAGCTGCTGATACAAAGAGCTGCTGAGACAGAAAGCTGCTGAGACAGAGAGCTGCTGAGACAGAGAGCTGCTGAGACAGAGAGCTGCTGAGACAGAGAGCTGCTGAGACAGTGTGCTGCTGAGACAGAGAGCTGCTGAGACAGTGGCTACTGAGACAGTGTGATGCCGGCTGGTTGCTGAGCCGACAGCTGCGTCTGAGCTATGCTGTGAAATGTGTCAGGTGTGCCTCAGTCCTGTTTCCTCAGCCGGGGAACAGTAGATTGCCATTTTGTTCAGCCACACCGTGACGACGCCACCATGGAAGGCTCTCACAGGTCAGTGCTTTATAATCTTCCGGGTGAAATTCTCTGTATTTACTATCTGTGGTGGCATTATTAAAAAGAAAAGACCCACGTATATCTCAATAGATTTTGAGTTTTAGTAATCAATGCGTCATGAATATAAAAAGAAGAGGCGTTTGGTTTTATCAAAGATCAGGCTATCATGAGGTTTTCAATCACGACAGGCGATTTGATTCCAGAGGGTCAGCGACGGAAATGTTGGACGAATGTACATTATTTCTGAAGACCTTCAAAATCCTTTCTTCAGAAGCACGCGGTGATACAATAGTGTAAAGGATCATTGGCTGGACGAAACATTGGAAACATCTCTGGAATGCTAAATTACTCCAATCTCCAAGACCACCGGTGTCAATTTCTATACTATTGGGGATCCCCCCCAAATGATTTCAAATTTTAACATTAGGCCTATAGCGTTGCATGGTAAGGATCGAGATAAAATATATAAAGTTAGCATTAAGACCCCCCAATCGTATTCATAAAATGATACCGCTGTCAAAGACACTGCATGACCGAGAACATGCAACGTACCTATCTTCTTAGGGCATTGCATACTGAACGATCTTGTCGTTCTATTTTCAAAGAGCTTCGTTCATATGGCATTCCACTTCCAAGACACATGTCAGAATGATAAAATGTCGGTCAATGCGTACTTGTGAGCTGTGGCGCGGATTCTGATACGTTCGCATTACGTAAACGTGTGCAGCGGGCACAGCTGCTCATTTCCAATCACGCCGCTTGTGTCAGTGTGTCACAGCGCAGCGGCTGAAGCTATCCCGCAGCATGTCGATCGCTATCGAACATGTGCTATCTTCGCACATGTTTCGATAGCTATGGAACATGGTCTTCAGGCATGATATGAATAAAATATGCATCGCCGTCTTGTAAGTTCGTAAAAGAAAATAATTTTCCAAGGCATTTTAAAAAATCAGCACCCTAACTAAACGAAAACGGTGGCATCACTTTTATTATAAGCTGCTTGTGGTTATTAAACTGCGAAGATAGTTAAGCTGACACTTGAATTCACACACATTTTTCGAATGACTTTTGTGGAGCTTTATTCTGGCCTTTTTATTCAGCCAAAGCTTCCAGATTCATGATGTGCAAAACTTAATATTGAATATAATTAACATGAACAGTATTACATGCATCAATCCTTTGTAATGAAGCATGAACACAATCAGAAGATCACGCTTTGTTCGTCTTGAGGCCATTGTCAAGAAGTGGTTGTCTACTTTGTAATCCATTTCAAGAAAGTCATTCCGTCTAGAGATACGTGACTTGATTCCAGAGGGTCAGCGACGGAAATGTTGGACGAATGTCACTTTCCTAGTCCATTACTGATTTACGACTGCAAAGTCCTCACGCACGAAAACGTTAAAACGTTTCAAATAGAAAGGCTCAGCGAAGTCTTCTGTCCTGCACTGCGGCTGGAGTGCGATCGTATCAAGCGGCAAATATACCAAGCGCATTTGCAGAAGTGGTCAAAATGTCGGAAAAAGTATTGAAATCAATACTTATATTGATTTTCACTATTTTGAAATATATAATAGAAACAATGTACGCAAATTTTTCAGATACTATTTTTCATTCGTATTCGAAACACACACAACTGGGCGTGCCACGGATGCAATGCAGACTGCAGAGTTACATTGATCATAGCTCAATTTACTAGGAACAAATTCAATGCAAGTGCACATTCATATACGTTAAATGGAACGATATTATAGGGGTGTACTATAAAATGGACTTTTTCAAAAATGCAAAAAAAGACTGTCAGAACCTATTTCCATGGAACTTAAAAAGAGACGTGGTGCATCGATTTTGGTTCTCCTTTCCAAAAAACCCTACCACCTCGAGAGAAAAAAATCCTGTAAAAATGCATTAATAGTAATGGCAGGATGCCACAAAGTGGTCGTTCGTCCCTGTATTTATTCTCAATAACTTCCGGATCCACTTCAAGTGACATCCAGTCAAATTTGGCAGTCCCGTAGATCAATTAATTTGGAACAATTTGACACCAGCAAAAATCCAGGTCAGGTCAGTCACGGGTATGACGTCACACCAAAAGTCTGCGCAATCGTTTTTAGCTGATGGATCTCGTCATGCTACGTAATCCATTAATTATCATCACTTTGGCTTTATAATCGATCATGACGGTTATCACTGTGGATACAGAGGGGGAGGCATGCGCCCCACCCTCGTTGAGCCTCGAGGGGTCCAATAGTCCCCAAGGGGGCCCATAGCCAATTAAAGTCACTCTAAACGAATTTCAACCTTTTCAAAAAATCGCAAGTGCATTTGTCACTCTGACCTCCAGAGGCCCATCTGGCATCCGAGGCCCAATCTGGTTTCCGAGGGCACGACACTCCTCCAGGGGGCCACCTCTTGATCACCAGAAGGAGGCCCATTCCGATTGAAGTGGGCCATTCTGGTTTGTAGAGGCCCATTTCAGCATGTGAAAGGTATATTTTTTGAACTAAAATGGGTGCCATTCTAGCATATATTGGTCTTCTTTGCAAAGGGCCCCAACTTGAGGGCTCCTAAGGCCTGAGAAGGGCAAACCAAGGCCTTTGGAGGCTCACTGGGCCTCCTTTCGTTCACCCGAAATTCTGGGTCCACCACCTGAAGGCCATAATAAACTGCTTTTGTGCCAAATGCAACATGGCTCTAATCAAACTGGCCCTCATGAGGTTCAGACTGGCCCACTGGATTCCAAGTGAGCATTCGAAAGGCATGAGCGGCCCTGTGAACCAATATGGCTACTGGAAATTCCAGGCGGGTCCTCTGGAGTCAGAGTAGGCCCTGGGAGGTCAGAGTGGGCCTATGAAGCCAATGGGTTCCCCTGGAACCTAGGGAGCCTTTGGCTGGTTTTGGAGTGCCCAGACTCCGTGTCTGATGGTCCTCTCGAACTCTGCCCCTCTGACCTAGAACCCTTAGGCGGGGGACAGGGGTCCATCTTAACAATCAAGGGCCCTCAGAACCAAGTCTGAGATCTGGGCACTTCGGACCAGCGGAGATCCCTATGGTTCCAGATGACCGCAATCTGGCCTTCATTAGGCCCACTCTGACCCCCGAGGGCCTACTCTGACCTCCAGAGGACTCGCACTGATTCCAGGAGTCCATCTGGTTCTAACAGACGCCTGGCCTTCGAAGGGCCCACTTTGGAATCCAGTGGGCCAGTTCTGACCTCCAATGAGGGCCCAGTTTGATTTCTTGAGCCAGTTGCATTTGCACAAATCAAGTTATATTATGGCCCTTTCAGTGTGACCCAGAAATCGGTGAAGAAGGAAGGCCACGTGGGCCTCAAAGGCCTTGGTTTGCCTCTCAGGCTTAGTGGGCCGCCTCAAAGCCTGGGGGCCCTTTGACAATGAAACAAATATAGCAGAATGGACCCATTTAGTTAAAATATACCTTTCACATGCTGAAATGTGGCCTCTACAAACCAGAAATGGGCCCACTTCAAGTCGAATGGGCCCCTCTAGGTGATCAGAGTGGGCCCTGCGAGGTCGTGGCCCTACGGAACCAAGAGTGGGCTCTCTGGAGGCCAGAATGGGTCCTCTGGAGTCAGAGTGACAAATGCCTTGCGATTTGTTTGAAAACGTGTGAAATTCGGTTTAGAGGACTTTAATTGGCCTATGGGCCCCCTTGGGATATTGGACCCCTCGAGGCTCAAAGAGGGTGGGGCATGCTCCCCCTCTGTATCCACCAGTGATAATACCGTCATGATTCGATTATAAGCCAGTGAGAATAATAATGAGTAGTAGCATGAGAGAATCCATCAGCTAAAAAACGTTGCGCAGAACTTTTGGTTTGTGACGTCATAACTCCGTGACCTGACCTGACCTGAATTTTTTGCTGGTGTCAAAATTTTCCAAATTAATTGATCTACCGACTGCCATTTGATGATGTCACGAAGTGGATCGAAGTTATTGAAGTTATTGAAAATAAATACGGGGACGAACGACCACTTTGTGGCATCCTGCCATTGCTATTAATGCATTTTTACAGGATTTTTTCTCTCGAGTGGTAGGGTTTTTGGAAAGGAGAACCCAAAAATCGATGCCCCCGGTCTCTTTTTAAGTTCCATGGAAATAGGTCTGACGTCTTTTTTTGCATTTTTGAAAAAGTCCATTTATAGTAGCCCCCTATAATATCGTTCAATTAAGTAATAGAATGTGCACTTTGGCATTGAATTTGTTCTATAATTGAGCATGATCAATGTAACTCTGCAGTCTGCATTGCATCCGTGGCAACGCCCGTTGTGTGTGTTTCGGAATACTATGAAAAAATAGTATCTGAAAATTTGCGTACATTGTTTCTATTATATATTCAAAATAGTGAAAATCAAATATATTAAGTATTTTATTTCAAATACTTTTTCCGACAATTTTGACCACTTCTGCAAATAGCGCTTGGTATATTTTGCCGCTGATACGATCGGCACTCCAGCCTGCAGTGGCAGACAGAAGACTTCGCTGGCTTCTAATTTGAAACAGTTTTAACGTTTTCCGTGAGGACTTGCAGTCGTAAAATCAGTATGGACTAGGAAAGTGACATTCGTCCAACATTTCCGTCGCTGACCCTCTGGAATCAAGTCACGTGATCTCTAGACGGAATGACTTTCTTGAAATGGAATACAAAGTAGACACCACTTCTTGACAATGGCCTCAAGACGAACAAAAGCGTGATCTTCTGATTGTGTTCTGCTTAATTACAAAATGATGCATGTTACATGACTGTCATGTTAATTATTATCAATATTAAGTATTTGCACATCATGATATCTGATAGCTTTTCGTGAATAAAAGGCCAGAATAAAGCTCCACAAAGTCATTCGAAATGTGTGTGAATTCAAAGTGTCAGCTTAACTATTTCGCAGTTTAATAACCAAAGCAGCTTATAATAAAAGTGATGCACCGTTTTCGTTTAGTAGGGTGCTGATTTATAAAATGCCTTTGGAAAATTATTTCTTTTACGAACTTACAAGAACACGGCGATGCATATTTATCATATCATGCCCTGAAAGACCATGTTCCATAGCTATCGAACATGTGCGAGATAGCACATGTTCGATAGCTATCGAACATGTGCGGGATAGCTTCAGCCGCTGCGCTGTGACACACTGACACAAGCGCGTGGAAATGAGCAGCTGTGCCGCTGCACACGTACGTAATGCGGAACAGTATCAGAATCCGCGCCACAGCTCACAAGTACGCATTGCCGACATTTTATCATTTCTGAATGTGTCTGGAAAGTGGAATGCCATATGAACGAAGCTCTTTGAAATAGAAAACGACAAGATCGTTCAGTATGCAATGCCCTAAGAAGATAGGTACGTTGCATGTTCTCGNGAAAGGGGCTCCTTTGACCGAGGGACCCCCTGTGTCTTGCCCCCATCCCAAATACCATCCGTCGCCACTACCTCAAGCTAACTTATGTGCTACCAAGATAAGATAGATAAGCAGGAACCTCTGATGGCTATGCCTAACCAGATGACTAGGTAGCCACCTGACCGCTAACTGCGTCTTTCTAGATGATCAGGACGCCGTGGACATGCTCGTGGAGAGGTTCGCTCCGCTGCTTTACCTTCACCCGGAGGAGCGCTGGATGCCTGACGACGTGGACACGTTCCTGGGCAACGTCAGCGTACAGATCGGACAGGACGACATAGTGCCGATCATTGACGGCACTCTGCCAGTCGGGCCGCACACAGAGGACCATCACATCGTCGCCGAACTGCCGCAAGGTGAGCACGGTGCAGGTGTGGCGCAACTGGTCACGGCTTTCGACATATCACGGAATTTCGCTGATCGGATTTCATTTGCGAAATCGTGCTTGCATTCGAACCGGATAGCCCAGGAGCAGTGTCCTAGGATTGCTTTGAAGCCAGGGTGCGAAATTAAAATTAAGCTTTAAGGCTGAAATAGCCTTCGCGCTGCTGCGCGAAGTGGACGGGGTGCCTATTCTAATACATTGAACGGACGTGGCAACAACTGCACGATGCGCACGTTGCGGGAAGAAGCAACTGTTTAAATTTAACCATGCATTTTAATAGACACCCACATCCACTTCGCACAACTGCGCAGCCGCAGACTGTGTTTCAGCCTTAAAAGTAATTATACCGAGTGAAAAAGTCAACCCAAAAAGGCCGTATGATGTACTCGTTTTTACTTCTTCAAAACTCACTCGTCAGAATCAAGTTGACGGTTGATTCAATCAATCGTTACAAATAGCAATACTTCCCAAGCCTGTTTTTGTTTTCTACATTCGTAGGTTAATATCAACATGATTAACATCAGTGATAGGGTTAAAGTTATCTTACGGGAAAATAGTGGAGTAATATTATACACAGGGTGTGGTTTTCCACCCAAATTTTACAATCCTAGGACGCTGGCCGGGAGAGTCCCCATGGACAATCGTCTACTGTGTTGCTCCCATACTTCTCCTCCCTTTGGAGGGAGGAGCGACCAAGGACCGGTCTGTGGTCAGTATAAGATGTGGGTGGGACGGGAGGCGGTCCTGGGAGACGAAGTGTGCCGGTCGAGGCCGTAGCAGCTAACACCGTCGGCGGTGGAGGACGGATGACGGACCGTACCAGCTCGGTAGACCCCCGGCCCGTGCCGTCCTGACTCAGGCGCACACAGCGTGCGTCCGGCGGCCTTCTGTACCGACTAAGGCTGACTAAACAGTGGCACGTGTACGCTGTCTCGCCTGACCGACACGCGCGACTGTGACGACTGCACCGCACTCCGTGACGTCACTAGCTGGCACTGACAGCGGCGCAGCGTGCCCTGGTGGCGAGAGATTAAACAATGAATTGATTGATCCGAGCAAGGCACTCCGCTAGTGCATGAAATACGGGTCGACGAGCACCATCTGGCTTTTGTTCACGTCGTTACGATGTTGAACAATGAGCGCCAGGGTACACGACCTCGTCCTCATCCGACAGTGAGCGGACCCAGGTCACGGTCACTACGTCCACGAGGTCAATGCGATAGCCCCTAGTTCAGGATCACTGTGAGACTCAGTGACTCCTCTCACCTCCTCTCCCTGTCGGCAGGTATCTAACTTTAGTATTTAAGAAAGTCTGTCAAACTGTTAATCATCCAACCCTTAGTGTATTATAAGACGAAAGGTTATGTAGTTTCGACACATAGCATGAAAGTATCTAAGAAGCATTTTGCAGATTCGCATCACAACATGTGTGTATATATTCTGCTCCCTACATTTCCCAACATCAAACCGTCCCCCTACAAGTAAAGATAATGTCTGACTGTGTTAGAAAAAATAACACGACATAACTTCCACCGATAATACCGCCGTCCGCGCTCTGATGGGCGGAATATGAACTATACGCCACCAGCCAGGCACGGAATTCGGTTTGTGCACACCAGCGTTACCTATATAGAATCTCAATGACGCTCAATGCGCAATCCAGCGACACCTATAGCACGGATAAGGGGTTTAGCAGCAAATGTAAAAAATAGACGTTCACACCGAATTGAAGTCTTTGTCACAAAGAACGACCCCTTGACGGGTGAGTACCTCGGTAAGATGACGAATAAAAAGACGTAAAAATGCAGTCTGCATGCATAGATCGTCCAGCGGAGCGGACGGGTTAGCACTAGTTTACCCTATTCCTGAAGGGATGAAAAGTATACAAATCTGTCTGGGGGGGGCTTATTCGGCCCCTCCTTCAGATCTCAGCTGACATAAAAGCTAGAATCATGAAATTTGGTATGTGAGTAGGGTCTACAATTAACTACATTTTGTGAATATTTAGTGACCCTGGGTCACCATTTTAAAGGTCAAATGACGTCATCAAAAATCATATTTACCAAAATATGATTTTTTTTTCAGGAAACCTTGCAAATATATCGGAAACTATGGCAGCTAGGAGAAATCCGAAAAAGCACTGGGAAGCCATTTCAATGGTCTTTCGCCATTCTGACATCAGAAGTGACCTCAGCTCAATGGTTTTGGCTGTAGAGGTCATCAAATGTAAACCAACCTGTTTTTCAGCCAAAGTTTGTTCGTGAAAATCTTTTTATCTAAGAAATATAAAATAAATATTTGAATGTCATCGTGTTTCTCTCGTCATTGCGGTTCGATATGTACCAAATTCGTCAATTCACATATTTGAACACGGGTCAAAGTCAAGGTCATGGTCATGGTGGCATAAGTCGGCCAAGTTGCATACGAGAAGATGCGTATTTGTTTGTTTATTGGGGTTTTTGGGCGCGCCGACTACTAAGGTCAATTTGTGCCCATGAAGATGCGCATTGTTTGTTTATTGGGGCTTTTGGGTGCGTCGACAACAAAGGTCACTTTGCGCCCATGAAGATGCGTATTGACGAGACAAACGTTTTAAGACCAGTTGCGAGTCTTTGTAGTCATCCTGTCACGAGTTATTGATGATAAAGTGTTCGTGACCTTGAATGACCATTCAAAATATGGTCACTGACTAAAATTGCATCCTGGTCATCGGAAAGGACCTAAGATGACATGATACTGAAATAATTGGATTGACATAATGTGTTTAACAATGAGTTTGCATTTTTCACAAAATACTTACAATGGAAGGTTAGCATTTGACATAACTTCAGGTTATAAAATATTTAGATATCGACCAGAAACTTAAAAATGCGTTTCTTCTCTTGCATATATCCCGTTTTGTAAACATCATGAGAGTAAAAAACTTCTAACATTTTTAAACAAAAATCCGTTTTTCTCAAATTTGGGATTTCAAAAATCAAAATTTCGAAATTTCGAGATTGCTATCTGAAAGAACAATCAACTCTGTACCGGTGTCTGTTTTCGCTAATACTTCGCTACAACACACAACTCTCCACGAGTGAATAACCATGCGAAGGTTTTGGGTCAAAACGACCGAACACGCCCCCTAAAAACTGCCCTGAACCCCTCCTAATAATTTATTTAACAAAGTGCACCATTCGATGCGCAATGAAATGTTAGGAAATGTCAGCAAGTTTGAAGATTCTATGTTGAATGTTGAATGAACTGTACGCAAAAAATATAAAGGGGCCGATTCGCCCCCCCCCCTCCCCCGACAGTAATAGGGTTAACTAGTGCTAACCCGTCCGCTCCGCTGGACGATCTATGCATACAGACTGCATTTTTACGTTTTTTATTCGTCATATTATCGAGGTACTCACACGTCAAGGGATCGTGGTTTGATTTCAATTCGGTGCCAACGGCTATATATTTTACGTTTACTGCCCTTCTCCATGCTTTAGGTGTCGCTGGTGTGCGCAATAAGCGTCATTGAAATTATATATAGGTGGCGCTGGTGTGCACAAACCGCAAGCAACCCGTGCCTCGCCGCGCTGGTGGCGTATAGCTCAAGTTCCGTCCATCGGAGGGCGGGCGGCGGTATTATCGGTGGAAGTTGTGTCTTGTTATTTTTTTATAACACAGTCAGACATTATCTTTACTTGTAGGGGGACGGTTTGATGTTGGGAAATGTAGGGAGCAGAATAATCATACAACACATGTTGTCATGCGATCTGCAAAATGATTTCTTAGATACTATTCAATGCTAATGTGTCGAAACTACATAACATGTCGTAATTATGACAAGTATAAGGAAAACATTGGATGACGAACAGACGGACAGAATGACAGACTTTCTCTAAATAGTAAGTTAGCTAAAGGAAGTCCGTCAACCACTGATAGGCCATAGCCGTCAATTTCTTTCCTGGCCCTCATTTTCTTGATATCATGTTATTGATTTATCATATCCCTTCTGGGCGGCCAGGTTTACAGAGAGACGTTCCCTGTCAATCGCTGTTCGCCGTTTCCTTTCACCTCTCGCACGCCGGTCTCGGGCCGCAGGACCTCTCTGACGTCACAATAGACCGCGCGCGCCGAACGCCGCCGAGGGGAGGTGATTCTACCCTAGTATACGGCCCTGCTAGTTACCGAGGCGAGACTGGCTGAAAAAGCGGAACAAGAGACGCCACCAACCTCAAACGTGCTGTGCTCCAGCTTTGAAACATGTCCACCGGTTTCGCTATTTCGCTTCCCTCACACCGACCACGCAACTGTCTCGTAAGCCAATGGTAAGCCAATGGGGCTGTCTCGTGTAGGCGGCTTGGAGGCAGGCAGCCGAAGGAGGACCGAATGCATTATGTCGACGGCTGACTGAGACTCATTAGGTTTGCATTATTAAAATATAAGTAAAGTACTTTGATGTGACTGAAACGAGAAAGATAAAATCGAGAAAATTATCAAATCTATCACCTGTCTGTTCCATGATAGAATTTGTCACACGCTCTCTGTTCTGTCGACAGGTGTGGGTACGCCGGGGGTACAACATCAGCTGTTCCTGGCCGGCAAAGAACCCCCCAACATCCCCGTCTACGTCACCGTGACCCGCTGTGACCCGCGCAGCACCAACCGGGTCAAGTCGGGCGGAACCGCGCCGCCCTCGTTCCACGCCACCTACTGGACCTTTCACCCGTTCAACGAGGGGAAGCGGGCGTTCGGCCAGATGCGAGGAAACCACGTTGGAGACTGGGAGCACGTCAGTATACGGGTCCAGGTGAGAAACGGAGACGGACACGACATGGAGACGAAGACGAGGCAGACAAGCGGCGGAAACGACCCAGCCAACAATTAACTAGGGCACTGGTCGGGCGCAATGGGATTTAACCATTGTGCCCGAGCAGTACCCAAGTTAGACCGCCTTCACACCGGACGCGGACTACGCGTCCACATGCGGACTTCGCGTCCACATGCGGACTCGCGTCCCCACGCGTAAACGCAGCAATGCCTATTTGATTTACAAGGTCACTTGCGATGACCTGAGGATCACCAGTTTCAGTACGGATGATGACAATTCGTGTGCACTGAATTTGATTGGTGCTTACGGCGAGAAAATCGGTCCAGCCGTTGCTGAGATTCCAAGTTGCTGCACAAACTTTACACCGCAGTTTGGACAGCAACATGGAATCTCAGCAACGGCTGGACCGATTTTCTCGCCGTAAGCACCAATCAATTCAGTACAGACGATTTCATCAGCCGTACTGAAGCTGGTGACCTCAGATCATCGCAGTGACCTTGTAAATCACATGGGCATTGCAGCGTTTACGCGTGGGGACGCGGAGTCCGCATGTGGACGCGTAGTCCGCGCCCGGTGTGAAGGCGGCTAAATTGTTGGCTGGGGACACAGAGTGGTGGGGAAAACAGTGCCAGGGGGTCATGACGCCAGTGCGCCTTAGCTCTCTGGCAATGCGTACGGCCACGATATCGACGAATATGTTGTTTCGACACTTCATTTTACTCCGATTTAGTTTACTCCCATTGCTTGCTTGTTTATTGAGGTTTTAGGGTGAGACGACACCTCAGATCAATTTGCGTCCAGGTCGTTCACTACCCTCGAATGTCTGCAACCACAGTTCAGATCAGACACCAGTCACGGTGACAGCTGAAGTCATTCTGTCGGACCATGTGCCGGCATCGTCGCCCGATGACAGTGACCGCGCGTGTTGGTATCCCCGCCTCTGACTGTCACAATTTATCGTGCCGCCCAGGACGGGGAGCTGACAGAGATATTCGTGTCGGCGCACGAGTTCGGCGCTTACTACACCTACAGCCCAGAGAGTAACACCTTCAACTTCACGACGCAGATGTCACGCAGCATACTCTTCAGTCCCGAGTACCCGCCACATGTGAGCATTGAGTGCAAGCCGCTCGCGGTTCAACACAGACTGGCAAGCTTTTTGTCAGACAATTACCATACATGATAGCATTGGTACTACACGTTTTCCGTGCACTGTCGATTTGTAATGCCCTTCGCCGCGGGAGTGTGTTACGCCGATGTGAGATGCATATATGTCAAACAGTATGTCTGCTGTCGGTTTAAATGAGATATGGCGAACTGAGCTGAACAGGCGCCTATTCGCATTAAGAAAAGGTGTACTAGTTGCCAAGAATGTAACCAACCAGTTAGCAGTCACTGGAAAAATGATTTCACTCGTTAGTTTGCAATACTTCAACATTTTGTTAGAGACACCACCAAACGTTTGTGTGGGAATCAGTTCAGTCCCCCCCCCCCCTGCGTTGCCGATGGTTAAGCGAGCATACTCACACTGATGTGACCTTTTGGTGTCTGTGCCTTCGCCGGCAGTTGGAGCTGGACGGAACGCACCCTGTGCTGTACGTAGCGCTTGGATCGCACGGCCTCTGGCCCAGCGTCCGGTAAGTAGGGAGGCAGGCAGGGGTGTAAGCAGCAACTCTCACCGTTCATGGTAGAACCCAGAGGCGCTGTTGTGACTTCCGTCAAGGAGACACCGCCGGTAAGTCTGGGAGGCGGGAGGGGTGTAACGCAGCAACTCTCACCGGTCATGGTAGAACCCAGAGGCGCTGTAGTGACTTCCGTCAATGAGTTGCATAGGTATGTAGTGCATAGTTGTCGTGTTTAGCGAACATCTGTCTAAATAACTTCTTCAAGTACGGGGTGGTGGAGAAGATAAATTCAGGGATGTGTGGGTAGTACGCCTCTAATAACTATTGATTAATAAACTGCATCAGGTCATGGATGGGACACTAGCTACCTGTGGATATTGTCCAGATTAGATTTGCAGGACTCTGATCCCAGCGTCCCATCACTGGGACCAGAACTGGTCACGGCAGTGACTGAAGCTGTGACTGGCCAGGCCAGCGCCATAGAGTTAGCATTGCAGCGTCATGACTGAAGCTGTGACTGGCCAGTTCATTCCGTGGCTGTGACCAAGCTGTGAACAAATATTTCGGATGTTCTGTACCCCTAGTCCAGACCTCTCTCCAGCCTGGCGCCGGTGGTGGCGCGCAGTGCCTGTTTGCCCCCTGACTAACCACCTAACCCCCTCCGGACAGGTGAGCACCAGTACAACAAACTGGCCAACCTGGTGGACATAGCGGCCGGGGGTGGCACCGTCTGGCGCAGCTGGAACCGCCTCGTGTTCCTGAGCCGCACGCCGCCTGCCTGGCTGCAGTACGCCGGTCGCTGGGGAAACCCTCCCGACTGTGGCAACTTTGTGTCGGCCTCCTGCCAGCTGGGCAGGGGACCGCCTGGGGTGGCGGAGAGGCCGGCAGACTTCCACTGTGGCGGCCGACCCGACCGGCGGCCGTGGTGGAGGAAGCTGTTCGGACGGCGGCGCCGGAGGGCGGCGGCGACGCTGCCGGTCTTCAGCTGAGGAGTCGGCACTGAGGGCCGGGGGAGCCGGGCGGCAAGTCGGCACTGAGGGCCGGGGAGCCGGCCGGCAGAGGCTGGCAGTATACACCAGGTACTGCAGTAACTGATAAGACGCTGACCATCAGGGTCAGGGATGGATAGGGATCGGCGGCGCTGTCGTCAGCTGTCCTCAGCTGCACCACCTACACCATCTCCGCAGCGAAGCAATGCTCGCATAGCGGCCGATACCGCTGTGGACCGTGGTTCGCATGGCGCCCGATACTGAAGCAGTGAGCGCCGACAGCCGAGCGGCCGCGTCCCGCAGCTGCCAAGGCTGCCAGGAGACTGCGGGTTGGTGTGTGCTCCGGTGATCATCTCCTTCGGGGGTTGGGTTAATGCGGGTCGCTAGGGCACAAGCGTTTTCAGCTTGTGGATAATGAGCGTTAACAGCCAGCGGCGTTGTAAATGTGGCCTGACTGTGTGGGTGTGCCTGTCGATTGCATACTGAGAGTGGGAGTAGCTGTCATTCCAGCTCTCTTATCGTAATGAGCGTTCTTATAACGTATTATGACAGAAGATTATCTCACAAGTAGTAAAGAATGGGCTACGCCACTGTCTCATCATGCAATGCAAATAGCCACCAGCATCTACAAACGAAGAGACATGTATGGTGGCCGTGATGGGTGTGACTTGTGAGTCCACGTTCGCGTGACGTTTTAGGTGCGTGATATAAATTTGTCGACTGTTAGCTGTGTGTGAAATTTGTCCGGGTTGTTAAGTTCTGTAGAGCTGTGAATGGCGCAGGTCATGTTACGGAGAGCGCATAGCTGTATCTCAGTAACTAGGTTCCGTCGTATTTTTCGTGTCATTTTTCAGACTGTGCAAGTCTGTTTGTGTGCTGGTATATGTTCAATGTTTGATGACGTATACTGCAGGAAATAATTCATCAGAACTTTTAATAAACATATGAACTAAATATGTATGTGAAGTAAATTGAATGGTGGCTGAAAACATAAGAGCCTTACAGAAAACCACACAAAAAACGGTTGTTGTTCGAATCAACTAATATAAATAATAATAATAATAATAATAATAATAATAATAATAATAATAATAATAATAATAATAATAATAATAATAATGCAATATTGTACATGAGCAGAACAGCGGGTGAACCGTACTCTCCCTCGCCCTACCCTGACAAGACCCCCCCTGATATTTGTATTGAATAACTTTTACACATCTTGCTGAAACTTACAGTAGCTGAGTTTACAACAATTATACGCATGGTCGTATGCTGTCAAAATGTCATTGAAAGTGGTTTAGTAGTCTGGGAGATAATGAAGTCTCAGCGACGTCATGTTGGTGGAAAAACGATAACTTTGTGAAAAATCGCAGGAATTAGAATTGTGCAGCAAATTGCAAACCAAAAACGGCAGACACGAAAAGGCATTTTAGTTTACATGGCTTTCTCGGATTTCCCCAAATTTTGGGTTTTTGACGCCAAAAATTCAAACACGGATTTGTTTGGGGGAAATCACTACAAAATCAATATTTTCAAAGATACAAAAATATATATAAGAGAACTGAGCATGGGCGATACCCAACCAAATTCCAAAGAAATATCTCTATTTTTGACTGAGTGATGGCTCCCTAAGTGCAAGAAACTTACGTCATTTTGTATTCACTTATTTTACTTCTGTTGACCAGATACGAACAAATCAATACATTTTCTATAATTCTGAGACAAAACTGGCCAAGAAACATTCATTTATTTACATTCATTAATTTCTCAATGTGAAATTTTCTGACAGCGCAAAATCGCTATTCTGGACGTGTTTGAGTCGAGGTCATTCACTTGACCTGGGAGGTCACCCGTTGTCCGAAATATAAAAACTTGCATGCCGTTAGATTCCTTACCTGACAGGCAACATGCTGGTTCTTATCGCGTTGCTCTATGTTGCTTGGTTTGGAAGTTAACTGTCCCCCCCCCGAGGGCGAAGGGGATAAAATCTCCCGTAGGGCAATGTGTTAAACATTGCGCGAAATCGACACTAAACGAGAATGTGCTGAGTAACAGGCGCAACTACCACATAGGAGGAAATATTTAAACATGATTAGTAAACTTTGCTAAAGCAGAAGGGTGTGGTAGTCTGTTATGCCCACGCTTGAAAATAAATACCTAGTGTCGATAAGGTCCAGTCCCACCACACTAAGCATGGCATCAGCCGGCCAACAAACGTTGGCGCCGGACATACCAGCCGCAATGGCACGGCCCGGCACGGCCCGGCACGGCCTGGCACGGCCTGGCACGGCCTGGCACGGCCTGGCACGGCCTGGCACGGCCTGGCACGAGCTCAGTAAATAGAGAGTCAGGTTACACCACTGGGTAGAACCCTGCTGCTGTGGCCTCTGCACGGTCACACAGTATATCAGCCAGAGTCGGACCACAGGGTACACAATCCGACCGCAATGGCACGGCCCGGCACGAGCTCAGTAAATAGAGAGTCAGGTTACACTACTGGGTAGAACCCTGCTCCTGTGGGCTCTGCACGGTCACACAGTATATCAGCCAGAGTCGGACCACCGAGTACACAATCCGCTGCATGGCACCGGCCTGGCACGAAGCTCAGTAAAATAGAGAGTCAGGTTACCCACTGGACATACCCTGCTTCTGTGGGCTCTTGCGGGTCCACACAGTATATCAGCCCAGGCGGTCTGACACCGAGTACACAATCCGGCCGGCAATGGTACGGCCGTGCACTTACACGCAGCTCAGTAAATAGAGAGTCAGGTTACACACTTGACATACCCTGCTTCTGGGGCCTCTGGGCAGGGTCACACAGTAATATCGACAGAGTCCGGACCAACGGGTACAACAATCCGGCCGCAATGTACGTGCTGTGCACGAAGCTCCAGTAAATAGAGAGTGCAGGTTCACCACTGGACAATACCCTGCTTCTGTGGGCTCTGCAGGTCTACACAGTATATCGGGCCAGAAGTTCGGCCAACGGGTACACCACCGGCGATGACTCTGATTTCCACGGTGATGGCAATCAGTGGCTGTCCAATGTACGATGATCAAGCTGGCGAAAAACTTAAATATCTATATTTTAATCAATGAAAAATGTGCCGTTGAACAATCTGCCACCACAACAATCAAAAGCAATAACACCTAAAATAATGTTCGACCTCACACAGAGCGATGTGTCGGACAGCTCGGCAGGCACGGCCCGCCCCACCCAGCCGTGTGACCGTGTGACGCTGTGCCGTGTGACGTGTGACGCAGACGTGTCACAACACCTACCTGAATCAGGAAGAAAGACGAGAAGCCGAGGCCGTTCACCAGCAGTTCGGCGAGAGCTTTGACCGTCGTCCGGTCGTAGACACACGGCAGGACCAGAACAGCTCTATATCCCTGTCAAAATAGCACAATGCCGGTATCATTCAGAGGGCCACAACCAACAACCGCTGCGGTCATCTGGCAGTGAGTGGCCACTGCCAATGAACACACATCCCCCCAACCAGGGTCAAATGGGAACCATGGAGCGCATCGACCGAATCGACCTCCGATCGATCGACGACCATCGATCGTCGACCAAACGAGTTGGCTATAAAATACACACCGCCGACTCAAAATGAGCAGCAGCAGCACACACCAGTGGTAGCAGCCATACAGCAGTGTGCAGATGACGTCATTAACAGCCACAGCCCACCATGATACTTGATCATGTTTGTTTGGATGTGCGAATGTTCGGTTGTTGTTATGTTTCAAGTGACCTCTGACCTCTGACTCTCTGACTGATACGTACACCGATATACACCGGCCGTGCCATAGTGGAGAGAGGTATGTATGGTTTTGCTGAACTACTGAGTTCGAGGATGTGTACAAAATAATAAAAGATATATAAATCTGAAAAATAACAGCCGCAGCCGCGGTCATCCACACTCGAGGTCGCCGCGCCGGATGCCCAGCGCCTCTCGATACAGTGCAAGCCAAGATGGCGCGCAGATCGGCGACCACGGCCGTCAGCGAGCCGCCCGGCTCCGAGTGAAGGTTCAGACGGCCGCGCCGCACGGGGAAGTGGATGTTGTACGGACTGATGGGGTCCAGCGTCAGCGCCTGACGGAGAAGACGGAGACGAGTCAGGCGACACCGTCAGCCGGGTACTCGGCCAACGCTGAGCTGGATTGATACTCGTCTCGAATATGAAACTGGGATCTTTGCCGTGCGTTTTTGTAGCGTTCATTTATGTAACGGTAGACATTTGACGGTGGTGCATATCCATACTCTCACGGCAATGCATAGCAATTATACGCTCAAAGCATGCAATATGCACTGTCATGAGAGAAAATATGTGTGTGAATCAGTCTAACTTTGAAGCGGGCGTCTGTATTTGGGTGAATACTGAATACAACTACAGTTGGGTGGATGATGAGCAGTTTAGTGGGTAAGTTGGCTCACCTGGTCTCCGACCATGTACTCTGCACCGCCGGGGGTCCACTCGGGCACCCTATCGTTGGTCTTCACCGGCTGTGAGTTCTTGTTGAAGCTGGCCACCATCTGAGGCGGGGCGGCGAATCTGGCAACAGGCAACAGGGCAACAGTCGGACCAGGGAAGGGCCACCATCTGTGGCGGGGCGGCGAATCTGGCAACAGGCAACAGGGCAACAGTCGGACTAGGGAAGGGCCCATCTGAGGCGGGGCGGCGAATCTGGCAACAAGGCAACAGGCAACAGTCCGGACCTAGGGAATGGGCGCACCATCTGTGGGCGGGCGGCGAACTCTGGCACAGGCAACAGGCAACAGTCGGACTAGGGAAGGGCCACCAATCTGTGGCGGGGCGGCGAAGTCTGGCAACAGGCAACAGGCACAAAGTCGGACAGGGAAAGGGCCACCATCTGAGGCGGGGCGGGCGAATCTGGCAACAGGCAACAGGGCAACAGTCGGACCAGGATCTTCAACAGCTCACGACTTCTTACTCACCAAGCAGGTTCAGCAAAAATCACATCATATCTCATCAACTACAAAGACAAACAGTCTGAAACCGAGTCAGACTCAGGACAGAATGCAGACAGGTGCAAATCTGTCTGCCAGCTGCCCTGGAGCCTGTGCCCTGTCCCCGGTCCCATCACCCACCTGGCCGTGCCGTCAGACTTGAGGCAGGACTGGAGCGTGTGAGACACTCCCAGACGGGTCTCCTCCAGCTCTGTGGTCTGCAGGCGGGACTGCCGAGACAGACAAACGCCAGGGTCAGCACTGAAGTCAACAACGTGATAGACAGACAAACGCCAGGGTCAGCACTGAAGTCAACAACGGTCAGCACTGAAGTCAACAACGTGATAGACAGACAAACGCCAGGGTCAGAACTGAAGTAAAAAACGTGACTACAGCAATACTCACGATACAATGGCTTAATCGAATTGCAATCTTGGAACATGCAATCGGGGCTAGTGAAGTCTCAAAATCAGTTATGTTAAGTTCCAAGCTTATGACGATGAGAGGGGGTTCAGTGACACGCGTGTAGGAGGGAAAAAATCAGACACACATCGCAAAGCAACGAGACTTTCACAGTTATCAATGTAAGACTCGTTCATAGTCACTGAAAGGGATTACACATCACTATGCAATCAATGCCCTACAATAAAATGCAGGTTTAATTTACCACAGCCGACACATCAGTACAGCAGCCAGTCCACCCTGACCAGCTGCCACGCCGATGGCAGGAGACCTCCGGCAGGCTATCCCAGGAGACCTCCGGCAGGCTACCCCAGGAGACCTCCGGCAGGCTACCCCAGGAGACCTCCAGCAGGCTACCCCAGGAGACCTCCAGCAGGCTATCCTACCAGTTTAACATCGGGCGGTAGCACGGTGTCCTGGTACGTCTGTCCTCCAGGCTTTCGTCGGCGAGCGATCACGTGCGGCAGCACAGCCGGGTTCACATCTGTAGCGCGGCCAATACGCAGGAAATAGGAGCCCGGCTCGATCACCAGGATACGGTCACTGGCCGGCTGGCTCTGCTGGACACAGGAGAACAGTGACCATCGTACAGAGCCCGCTCGATCACCAGGATCGGTCACTGGCCGGCTGGCTCTGCTGGACCATGAGAACAGTGAACCATCAGTACAGAGCTCGGCTCATAACACAGATACGGTCATTTGTTTTTGTCTGGTATTCTTTTGTTGTATAAAGAATGGTTGCCGACAGTATGGTGCCGCTAGAGATAATCATACCAGTAAGTACGCTGGGAGGGTGGGGTGTATACGGCGCCGGAGTGATTGGCGAGAACTGTGGATTTTGTTTGAAACTGTTAATTTGTTGTTTTTGTAATCGCCCGTTTATTATAGCTGAACATAGAACAGCCTCAGATGGGCGGGAGAGGCCCACGGCTAAGCTACGGCTTATGTGCCAATCCATAAGCCATGAAATTGTACCACTATCTATGACATTTTGTGAAAATACATTATTATTATTATTATTATATACGGCTGTACGCAACATGGTCCATACTCCAGACTGATACTGACCGTGACAAAGCATGGTCCCTATTATTTTGCTTTTGCAAATATTACATGGCCTGGTCTGCGCCTGACCCTACAACAAATCATGTTTACATTTACAATATTTCCCGTACTCGTAAATAAGTAAGTAAGTCAAGTTATGGCAATGCATTGTAAGAACAAAATCAAATACTGTGAAATTCCATGTTATAGTATGGTAAAGGTCTGAATGCTGGCTATGAAAATGCCTGAATTGTCATGCTATTAGCAGTGTATCAGTGTTTTAATGCATTTGTATTATCTATACCACCAATGGCAAGGTGTTAAGTATTTTGATGTGACTAGCAATTATACTATTTTACCCTCCACAAAGCAACCGACATTTAAAAAATAGGGACAAGGCCTAAATGCCAGTCACATCAAAGTACTGGGCCATCCATGCTTTTGATAGTGTAGAGTGCAGAGTGTAGACAGTACCTACTGATGCACTAAAGCACTGATACACTGTGAAAAGCATCAAAAGACATTAATTTGTATTTTACCGGTCATTGGACTTTAACCCGCGCACTGCAGCGGGTTTGCGCCGAACACGAACTGCAGGGGGGGGATTTGTTGCTGTTTGTTTGTGAGATGTATTCATAAAGACATAAAAGAAGAGTGCAACAAAGAGTCTCCAGGGCCCATCCGAGGTTGCACATATCCCCCTCCACCATTCTTGCCCTCCAGCCCACCCCACCTACCCAAAACAAGTATAATCCCAAGAGTACTTATGAACTAATCCCTTCTCGGTATAGTATTTATCTAATCTAATTTTGAAGGAGGCAAGTGACAATGCAGTAGCGATATCCCCGGTAGCTCATTCCAATGCCCTAAAACCCTTCTGCTGAAAAATTACTATCGTAGCCAAGTCCTACTTTGCTTCATAACGAGTTTATGCTGATGACCTCCACCTCGATTTTCCCTACTGAATTCAAACATTCCCTTTAAATATCCAGAATGCAAACCTTTTACAAATTGTAATACTTCAATTAGATCTTCTCTTAGCCTTCTATATCTAAGTGAAAACATACCCAATTTCTTTCATCTATCTTCATAAGGCATACTATAAGGACAATTTACAATTTTTGTTACCTTTTTCTGAACTCTTTCGAACAACCAGGAATCTTTCTCATATATTGGAGACCAGGCTTGCACACAATACTCCAAATGTGGTCTAACGCATGCACAATACAGTTG
Source organism: Semibalanus balanoides (assembly GCA_014673585.1). Lineage (NCBI taxonomy): Eukaryota > Metazoa > Arthropoda > Thecostraca > Balanomorpha > Balanidae > Semibalanus > Semibalanus balanoides. Next base: position 96,777 of record VOPJ01001848.1, on the reverse strand, counting down.
TATTATTACCTCTTTACTTTTGTAGGTAGCATTTCTGTTAATGGCCCCCAGCATTATAAGCGCTTTTTTCCTAGATTCTACAACCTGGTCTGACGCTGATAGTCTACTGCTTACCACGACCCCTAAATCTCTTTCCTTTTCAATCTGCTCTAGTTTCTGCCCACACATTTCGTACTCATGTTTACTGCTAACTGGTCCAGCATGCATGATCTTACATTTGCTCAAATTTAATTTAATCTGCCATGCTTTAGAACACTCCATTAGCTTGTCCAGATCTGCTTGAAAAACATTCCGATCATGTCTTCCTCTAATAATCCTGACAACTTTTAGATCGTCTGCAAATTTCAAGACTTTACTATCTAAACCCTTCCCAATTGTATTCACAAATATTATAAACAGCAACGGTCCCAGGACTGAGCCCTGTGAAACTCCACTGAGAACCTCCTTCCATTGTGATTTTCACCCATTTAATATAACCCTTTGCTGATGTCCTGAAAGCCACCACTCTATCCAATCAAGAATCTTCCCCCTGATTCCATGAATTTTAAGCTGCACCCCTAGTCTTTTATGGGGGGCTTTGTCAAAAGCTTCTAAAATCAAGAAAGATACTTTAGCTGGTTCCCTGATCCCAAAGGCTTTACAACATCCAAGAACTCCAGAATTATAACAAGAACGCCCTTTCTTAAAGCAATGCTAGTGTCATGATGAGTCATTTGTCAAGAATTCAAAATCTTATCTTTGATATTTTGAATCAAGCACTTTGCAGACTATGAGTTAGACAACTGTCTGTATTTTCTGCTTACTTTTATTCTCCCTTTCTATGAATAGAACAACATTTCCCTTTTCCATCAAATGGAATTTCAGGTCTTCTGAAGTGATTTGGAATATTATGGCTCAATGAACTAAACTCTTCAGATTCCTTAAAAAGTCTAGCATGAATTCATCAGCCCTTCTGCTTGTTGGTCTATACTTTTTTAGATATTCAGAACAAGTGCACTACTTAGCTACCTAGCTCTCCTATGGTGGCCTCGGTCTCTGCTGGGCGGAGTGCTGCAAATTACTCTGATCCTTAATAGAAAACAGATTGGAAATGCCATTAGCACTTCAATCATTCCTGTCCTCGTAACTAACACATCATGATTTTAAAAGGAACCTAATTTCGAAACTTACTCAACTTGTAAAAACTGAAAACTTCTTACTATTGGCATTGCATCTTAGCAATCAATCTTTGCCCATTTAAGCTGCTCTAACCTTTTTCTTTACTGTATTCCTTGCATTCTGATAGGCCTTCTGATTTATCTCTAGTGATGATCCCTTTAAAATAATAAGTGCACTTCTTTTGGCTTGTATAGAACTCCTTACTTCTGGAGTAAGCCAAACTGGTTTGCCCTTTGTTCTGTTTTATTTGTGCCTGAGGGATATATGTCTATTCTGAATTTGGCTTAATAAAGCATTGAAAGCACTCCAGGCCTCGCAAGCATCTAAACCTGCCAACTCAACACTCCATTATATATGTGCAAGATCATTGCTGATGCTATAAAAAAACAGCCTGATTGAAGTTTGAGACCATAAGAAGGTTATCTTTGGGCCTAATATCTGATGAGATATTGAATTTAACCTTATTGTGGTCACTGGTTCCTAGACCTTCACAAACACTTAAGTCACTAACTAGATCTCTATTGTCTGGGAATGCAAGGTCTAAATGGAACAATGTCTGATTCGCTCTCTTACAAACTGATGCATGAAAAGCTCCTCCTCAAAGATTTGCCTATACAACCTATACTCATTTGTTTCCTCTGCTATACTTTCATATCCTTTTAAGCTAAAATATCCCATAACAAGACACTGAGTACAGAAGTTCCTACGTATCTCCTAACAAATATATAAGATTCTCTGATCTATAAAATGCACCTATCCTCAACCTTCCTCTGTTTCCTGAACTAATTTTAATGTCCAGCCAGATTGGTTCTACAGCCTTTACATTCCCAGAAACATCAACTCCAGTAGCACAATACAAGCACTCCTCCCATAACACACATAACAATGCAGGAATTACAATCAAGCAATTGGTGCAAAAGTGGCAAAGCACTAAGTCACAAATCCCCCGCTGAGATCTTGGGAACTACCTACATTACATAGCGACAAGTGGAAAACGGTGTTAAATAGCTTAAGACGAGCTCTATTGAAAGAAAGTCTTTTCTTATGTAAGGGCAAAACTGAGGTTCAGACTCCAGAGGTAATTAAAGGTCATATTTTCTGACTTGAGGACTGCTCCAGAAACCCCAAATATCTTGGAAACTATGATAGCTAGGAATGAGGGTAAAAAACAAAAACAAAATGCAGTGCCTGACGACATGCCCGACACGACATGCTTATACTTGACTTCACCTCATGCTGATTTTTGACCAGGTAAACCCCCAAGATGCTTCCAGTACAGATAAGATAAAAGCAGTAGGTAGGCATTAAATCTGCAGGCCACCGTCAATATGCAACTCAGAAAATGGCAATACAATTTACAATATTTTAAAGCAAAATTCAATTTTCTTACCGATGGTGAAGCATTATCAGCAGCCATGTTTCAAATGAACCCTTGAAATGAATTATCATATAACCACAAAATCAATAGAACTGACCCTGGAATGAATAACTAGCGTTGCAGCCTAAACCCATCTTTATAAACTTGCATTTATTATGATAACGGACGAGTCTTCAGCTTCAACAAGAGCGATTTTCGCGCGCGCCGGGCGCACACAGCTACGAATGCGGCAAGTTTTGAAACTTGTGCGCCAGATAAGCAGTTATCAAGAGTTTTGAATAACAAGTGTGTTTGACATCTATTGCGCACTAGTTACAGGCGGCGCAATCAAACTTTCAGCGCTTCACGCCACGCGGATCACGTGGAGATTTGTGGACATGTGTTGAGTTGTGAGGTAAATTGAAATTGATAAATCAAATTTAGATGCTTTAATTACCGTGGGCTTAATGCAATTGATAGTATCTTTGCATATTTTATGTAACAGTTATATGTGCTGCTTTTGATGTAGAGGATTATCAGCAATTAGACAACCTTAACAAATTTGCTTCCCATCCATTTAAATTTCCTCGGCTGAGGGCATTCTGATTAAATTTTATTTGGTATAGACCTGTCGAAAGTGTATTATGAAACTTGGGTATGTGCTTTTGAGACATCAACATGTGTATATTTCAGTCTACAAAATGTGGCAGGTTTCAATAAGATTTTGTCAGGGCAGGCTTGGCACCAACACATCAAAATTTTAATTGGGGCAGCTTTGGGAAATTTGGCAGCTTTTTCTATTTTGGGCAGCGGTAAGACTATTTGGTGCAACTCACGTCTATCAGAACGAATTTACATTTATAAAATGTGATTCTGCTGACTATCCCCACCCCCGGTCAACAACATTTGACTGAGGAGCTAAATTTGATTGGACAAATCCTGCCCCAAATCAGTTGCTAGCACTAGGTTCTCAGGATCAATTTTTGGATGCGTCAATTTTGTATCCAGCCTAATAGTCAAGGTAGGTGGAAAATGACTGATTTTCAAATGGCTGTTATGAAGCACTGGACAGTAGTAATGGGATGAATGGCACATGAGTCTTTGCATTGTGGCTCATAGTTGAGTTTTAGCCACCCTTATATTTGATAATTATCTTGGAAATTAATGCAATATAGCTTTAAAAGTGCATCAATTTTTTGATCCCTTGACTCACCTGAACCAATTTTTGTATTCAAATTCAAATCACTGAATCAAAATATTGATGCAGTAGCAGAACTGGTTAATAATTTGTAAACATAAAAATAACTTTTCATAGTAATTTAGTGTAATAACATTACAAAATTAGTTTAAATTGCTAAAAAAATATAAACTTGAATATTTCAAAAGAATATCTTGAGAAAAAGACAGAAACATATTTGATGTAAGTTGCCACTTAATTTCTTAATCACAACATCAGAGTGGTTAATGAGTCAACTTTTTTAGAACAATTCAATCATGATTTGTTTGGGAACATTAATTATTCCATCACTGTTTAATTCATGGATAATAATTTTTAGAACTGATTCTTTCTGAATCAACAATCAAATTTAATACAGTCAGTTAATGCCAGTTTTTATTAGGCTGAGGTGACAGGATAACTTGTTTTGTTTTTTCTTTCTCATATAGCTATGTCAATCAGACTGGTTATTGATTTGACTCTGATTGAATCAGTTATAATCACTCAACCAAAATACATTGAATAAAAAAAATATTGATTCATAATCAGATTTTTTGCTTCATGAATTGTGATTGAATCAAAACCTGCATAGAAACAAGTCTGATTGAATCAAAAAATTGTTCAATGTTGTTTCATTGTTGAATCAAAAGTGAATGTATTAAGGACTAAGGTTAGTTTTGATTCTTGGATTCAGAAAGAATCAGTTCTTAAAATTATTATCCATGAATTAAACGGTGATGGAATCTTTAATGTTCCCGAACAAATCATGATTGAATTGTTCTAAAAAAGTTGACTCATTAACCACTCTGATGTAAGATGTTGATGTGATTAAGAAAGGATTAACAATCACACTGTGGATACAGCATAACTCCAGACAGCATACTTTCATGCTATGGGTATTTTATAGCGCCTCATTATTAGTAATGTCCACATCATCAATAACTTAAAATGTCTGGTGTTTTGATGTGTCTCATTACAACCAGAACCGTAGCCAGGGTGGGGAAACAGGGAAATTCCCTTCCTCCTCCCCCCTTTATGGGTCACAGGGGCCCACTGAGAGTGGCCCAGATAACCTTTCCATTAGCTGAATGGATTTTAAATAAATAAAAAACACACAGAGGAGTCCTTTAATTAGACAACAGGTCACTCTGGTGCATGTAAACTGTAAAGCGCCCTCAGGGACATTCAAGGACTTGCAAAGCCAACCCCAGGGTCCTCTTGGGCATGTCCAGGGCCCATTGAGCCCACTGAGGCAAAAAAAAATGCCCAGGGACCTCTTAGGCATGTCCAGGGGCCCAAAAACTGCTTCAGGGGCATCTCGAGCTTGCCCTGGAGCTTTTTGTCTGTTGGACAAAGCAGCCAGTGCGGTCCCTTGCCAGGCCATGGGCCCCTGAGCAGTCTGGGGGCCCCTGGGAAGCTCAAAGGGCCCCTGTGCAGGTCAAGAGGAGCTCCTGATCAAAACGAAAGGGCCCCTGGGTGAGTCAGAAAGGGCCCCTGGACATGCTGAATGACCTGTAGTCAGCACGGATGGGCCTCAGAGCAAGCTGGAGGGCCCTCTTAGCAGGTCGGCAAGGCGACAAAGCAGCCAGTGCAGTCCCTTGCCAGGTCGGAAGAGCCCCTTAGAATGGTGGAAGACCCCTGGACGGACAGACCATAGGGCCCCTGTAATGTTCGAGAGTCCCCCTTTGCAGATCGGAAGGGCTCCTGACCAAAACGAAAGTTTGTATTGTGGAGTAAGCCCTCTTTGTATTTATCTTATCTATTGCGCTGCTCTGCAGCGCAATAGATTTAAAGGGAGTGTGCCTACTCTTTTGGAATGTCAAATATATTATTATTACGGTAAGAAGCTATTGGTTTAATTATTTGATACGATAAAACTCACGTCTGGAGCCCCTTTAGTTGAGTTTTACTTATATTGTTTTGTTTCAAAATCCATAAACAATCGCCGCTATAAACAGAGTAAAGAAATGTTACTAGAATGGCGCACCAACGACAATAAACAAACCCGTACAAACAATGTAAAATAGTTATTGAGGCTCTGTTTGGCAGCTGCTATCAGCGCGCACAAGCTATTTTCTATTGGCCAGCGTTAACAATATATGCTAGCCTTGTAATATAAGGGCAATGCTTTTAGTAGCGAAAGCTCTCTGGCGAATATCGATAATTGTGTGCTGTCAACATGATCTTGGCGAATTTTGAATATCTCAGCAACTAAAGTGAATCTGGAGAAATGAAGTACATGGCTAAATTCAGAAAAATATGTTCTATATACCAGTGTCAACAACCCCACATGACCGATGCGAGGAAGCACACTCCCTTTAAGAGTCTTGTCTTGAAGTCTTGCCAAGTCTTGAACCCAACAAAATATTCGAAGTTGGTATAGCTGATTCCAAATTGGTGTTGCTGGTTCTGAAGTTGATATGGCAGTTAGCTAACTCCAGCTTCTAAAAGTTGGTATGGCCCATGTCATACCTTTTTTTATAAATTTAGTCCGAATGTTCTGTATGGATGGCTTTCCGAGGTCAGGACCCGCGCTAAGCAGACCTGCTTAGCGCTGGTCCTGACATCACCCCACCGATCGCGCAATACCTGTGAGGCAGACATTTAAGACGAAAGTTTTACCGTTGCCCGACAATACCTGGAACAACCACGGTCCGCCCGCTCGCTGACGTCACCTGCTTGAGTCGACCGCGCCCCGGCCGCAGCGCCATTCCCAGATCAGGCAAGCAAATTAGGGCGAGCTCCAGAAAGCGACTCGAACCCAGGCTGCCACTACTGAGATAGGTCAGAAGACCAGCGCTCTCCCACTGAGCTACGGGGGCGAACTAATACCTGTCATACTGCATTCTCTATCATTGTAACGTGTCTTTTGATCCGTTTGTTTGGCCCTTTCAACGCTTGTCCCTTTTGAGGCGCCGCCCTCTCCCCAAACGAAATTATGACTACGTGCCTGGTTCAGGGGCCTCTCTGAGGGTCCTGGTCTAATCCAGTTTATCAAAAGTTAAAAGAAGAAAAATAAAGCCCCACAAAATAAATTGACGGAAATCCATAGAGTTGTCTATATTCAAAGGATTTTTTTGGGGGAGTGCCCATCATGACTGGTTTGTCCCCCCGCCCCCTCCCCTTTTGAAGGTCTGGCTTCGCCCCTGGTTACAACCTACCACTTTTAATTATGGTAAAAATTGTATTTCATTTTGAAGAAATATGCTAGTGGGTCTGAAAGCTTGTATTGTCAATAGCATCCACAGTAGTATATGTGTTAGCAAGACCTTAACTTCCACACATCATGTAATAGGTTCAGTTGCCAATTTGCCTGTGGCAATGCGCAAGGATGAAGGAGCAATAGGAAAAGTGGCAGGGGGCAGTGAAACTCTAACCTTGTTCTGAGACAATTCCCATTATCCTTATGCAAGAGCCCCTGTCCAGAACTTTTTCATCTTGATCTAGTTTTGTTATGTTGTCCTCAGGTAACACAAATGAAATATATTGATCAAATATTTTCCCAAAAAGTTTTAGAAGTCATGACCCCCTGACACCCTGTTCCTATGCTTATTGGTGGTAGATGAGAAAACGTTATACTGACGTCCAAGTTATTGTCATGAGTCAATGACCATGACCCATGGCTTTGAAATAGCATTACTCATTGATAAGCTCTTGCAGCTCTCTTGTCTGTAAAATGGCATACTTTTAATAGAAGTAAGTACAGATATATAATCCCCACATAGATTATCCTTCAGGATACGTCCTGATCTCTTGCCTCTGCCTTAGCCAGAGTCCTAGTGTCCGAGTGTGTGATATTTGATGTATACGTTTGAATACCACCATTCCTGCTATTTACACTATCATTTATTTATTTTTTCCAGGCCCTTGAGACCAATGTTTTGCTAAATTAGAAACATGGGCGAATTCAAAAAGACATTGGTGAAATCATATCCAAGACTGGGGACAGGATTGACCCCTGACAACATCTATTGGAAAAACTTTCAGGTAAGCTGTGAAAGAACACTATGTGATATAATAGCTCACTGTTGTCATATATTTGTCTACTTTTGACCATAACAGTTTGTTTGATAAAACTGGAGATCTGGACTGGAATGTGGTGATTGTGTCTAGAAATGAAACGTGATATTGATTTTGGTTGCTCACATTTACACTCATCAGTGAGCTTAATTGCTTCAAAGATTACAATGTTTACATCAATATCAGTAAATGTTGACTGCACTTTATCTAAGTATTTGTAGTGGCCTACTTCCTTAATGCTCAGAATTGTTAATATTTGTATCTAGGTAAGTTACTATTTCAAGAGCCTCTGTCTTCCTGTGTGAGTATCCTAACTCCTCATCAATCTGAGTCATGTGAAAAGTTCAGTCAGCATATGGCTCGAACCCATAACCTTTGTGTTATCACTGTGCTTTAATTGGCTCGGCTACTGGCCGACTGCCAGTGACTTCTATATGGAGGGTACCTCTTACCCTCACGGTCCGGCTCGGTAAAGGGCGGAGCCGCTCTGGCGGGGTGGGTGGGGGAGGGGGTATGATCACCGCTGAACCAGGAGATGCAGCATTGGAGCACTGTGATTGGTGGTGTGTCTGTGCAGGTCACTGATTTGTGGGGAGCTGGTCGCCTCGGGTTGGGTAATCAGACTGGTTATTGATTCGACTCTGAACGATTCCGATTGAATCAATCGATCCAACTCACTTGAATGTAAAAATAATTTATTCCCAGTCGAATCTTTTGATTCATGAATCGTGATTGAATCAACTTGCATAGAAACGAGGCTGATTGAATCAAAAGATTATTCAATGTTGTTTCAATGATGAATTAAACTGGAGTGAATCAAATTTTGCTTTGATTCTTTGAATTGGAAAAAATTTATCCAGGAATCAAACGGCGATTGAATCGTTCCAAAAATTTAAATCAATAACCAGTCAGGACTTGGGTTGCATTGTCCCGTGGTGGTCTACAGTTGACCAAAACAGCTGATTATCTAACATGTGCATACTGATCGTCGCCATTCAAGCGAAATAAATCAGCCGCGTACGCCAACCAGCTGAATGGTGGTCTCATTTTAAGGCGTCCGCATTAACTAGCTTCTGATTTGTCTCCAAAAAGGTATGCATGGATCAATAACGCCAATGGTGCAAACTTGTCATAATAGCGGAGTACGTGTCATGCTTCATGTGTTTGTGGCGTGCTTCTCTCCAGTGCAGCACTGACAGTGTGGTGTTCACTGCAGTTTCCAGTGACCGTGCAGGAGTATGGCTCCGCTGACTTTGTCGACTTCGCGGCCGATGGCGACTCGTTTGCAGTGACAGCATCCGCAAGGGTGAGTCATCACATTTATGGAACTGGTGACAAAGCGGATCATATTATAAAATGTGCTGCATTGTGTTAACAGCTGCTGCAGTGTTGGCGCTTATGTTTCCTGAATGCTGAACATTGGAAAGTTACACGTTATTGTATTATTGATTAACTTCTGTTGTTGATTAGCTCCCTGATGACTCGTGTTTCAAAACATAAGAATTGGCCAACTCGTTGGTTGACAGCTGCCATTGATTGTCTGATTTCACCCCAGCTGTCTGTTACCGGGACCTCTGTGTTGCAGATCAAGGTGTACGCGTCGATCAACAATGAGCTGTCAAAGGGCTTGAGCAAGTTTTCCAAGACAGCGTTCGGTGGAAAGTTTCGGAAAGATGGCCGCTTGCTGTGCGCCGGCAGCGAAGATACAAATGTTCGAGTGTTTGATGTCAACAACAAACACCTCCTACGCCAGTTTAAAGGCCACGACAGGTGCGTTTCAGCCCTGACGCCGTTTACTACAGCTCATTAATTAATTCACGTGTATTATGTAGTTCTGTAGTATCTGCATTTTTACGATTATTTTATAGCCTGCTCAGGTTTGAATTAACGTTAAACCTCTCAGCAGCCGTTGTGTTCGGAGTGAACCCGTAATTGTAACTAGTTTTTTTCGGAGTAGTGATATGGCGCCCTGAACTTCTGTCCCCGGGGTCTGGTCCTGNGATTTTGCTCAGGCCGTCGTAATTATTAAAGTGATGAAAATAAAATGATTTGGTTAGCGTCAAGTTGTTGGTATTTGAACTAGCAATCTGTCCATATATCAATTTTTAAGTCTTGGTTAGTTATTGACCTCTTAGGTCACGAAAATCTTTACCTCGATGATAATTGCTATGGGTGATAAGCATTAGCAACCTCGACTCGATCACGTCCAGGATAGCGATCAGAAAACCTCAAAATTAGAATATGATAAATGCAAATAAAAAGGCATGTTCTTAGATCAGTTTTGGCTCTTGATCACAGAAACGGTACCTATTTGTTCGTATCTGGTCAACAAAAGAAGTGAGTTTAAAAAATGACGTCATAAGTTTCTTACACTTAGGAAGCCATCACTCAGTCAAAAATAAAGATATTCCTTTGGAATTTGTTTTGAATATTGCTTTTCATCAGTTCTTTCACATATATTCCGGTTTTTTAATATCTTTTTAACACATGTTGATTTATGGGGAATAAAAAAATTGTTTTTGTTGACTATTTGGGGTTAAAACATTTGTTTTTAAAAATTAATTAAAAAATTGAGAATATGAAGCAAATTCCATTTACGTCTGCGTCTGGTTTCGTTTTTCCGTTTTGCAGCAAAACTTCTACTTTTCCTATGATTTTTCAAACATTTTCGTTTTGTCTGCGAACATGACGTCATCAAAAACGCCCATTCATTTCCAAAAACTCGTTGACGCAATTTCAACCAAATTTCGACAGAAATGCGTATAATTGTTGTGAACTCAAAGCTACTGAAAATTTCAGAAAGATGTGCAGCGATATGTATAACGCTTATTCAAGAAAAACATCTGGGAGGCCTGTCAACCCCCCCCGTAGGGCGAGGGCTAATGACCGTTTTTACCGGACGTGATCGAGTCGAGGCTGCTAATGCTAATCGCCCATAGTAATTTTATTCTATGGTGACGATTTTCGTTCCTGAGAGGTTATTATTAATTAACCCAGACTTAAAAATCGATATATGGTCAGATAGCTAATTCAACATCGAACATTTTGACGCAAACCAAAATTAAAAATTATTTGATTTTCATTACTTTAATGATGACGACGGACAGAGCAAAACCGTTATTTTTGGATGTAGTCAATTTTAGGTCATTGACTTGACCTGGAAGGTCACCCGTTGATCTGAAACCCCAAAATTGCATACTTTGAGATTCCTCACATGACAGGCAACATGCTGGTATTTACTGCATTCCTCTATGTTGCTTGATTTGGAAGTTAACAGAGAGCCTGTTAGCCCCCCCCCCTTGTACGGCGAAGGTGAGAAACGGTCCCCGTAAGACGAGGGTTATCCCTATTCCTGTCCGGGGGACTTGAATCGGCCCCCTCTCGGATTTTTTTTCGTGTGCTGCACATTCATTATTGAAGCTAAGGTCTTCAAAACTTTCTGACTTTTCCCAACTTTTCCTTGCGCATCTGATGGTGTGCTTTTTCAATAAAGCTGCCTCATAAGCGGCTCCAGGAGCATTTTTTGGGAGGCATGTTCGGTAGGGTGGAGCGAAATTATAGTTGTTAATGGTTAAAAAGTGGCCTTATGAAGTTATGTGACTAAAACACCGTATGCAAAATTTGGGCTCGATCTGTAAAGCGTAAGGATGGGCGCCTAGAGGAAACATGATGCCATTTGAACGATTTTTCACGTCTCTGGACAGATCAACCAGCTATGATCTAGATCTGTGTCCTGTGTCTCGGGATCCGTATGAAAACCAGCTCCAAGTACATAATAAGCCGAGTGATCCACAAACTTCCCAGATACTAATATATTTAATGCCCAGATATCCACTAGGATCCAAGATCCAACTTCGTGATCCAGGCACACTGGTAGGTACAAGTTTGTTCATTTTACCATATTGTATATATTTGCTAATCGATTCAGCTTGCAAAGTGATTTGCAGGTACAAATTACCTTCATACTTAGTACAGACGCTAAATAGATACCTAAATTATATGTCAGTCCCTACATCATGTGTTTCAAGATTAAAGGGAGTGTGCCTACTGGTGCCTACATTGGTCATGTGGAGTTGTTGACACTAGTCTGTAGAACATATTTTTCTGAATTTAGCCATGTAACTTCATTTCAAACCAGATTTCACTTTGAGTTGCTGAGATATTCAAAGACTCCAATCACATTCCACGGAAACTTAATTATACGATATACGCCAGAGACTTTCAATACTAAAAGCATTTGCTCTTAAAGGACACTTGCCACCTTCCCCAAAGTTCTCAAAGCTACCGCTGCTCCGTGTGGTGCTTAATATTTGAAGTAATTGCTGACTGAACACGATTATGACAAATTTGTTTCTCACAAACGATTGGCTCAATTTCATGAAAAATACGTTCTTATATTTGGGCTGTGACGTCATACTGAAGGAATTTTGGAAAAAGTAAACCTTTCACGCTTGCCATAAGTATGACTAGTGTATGGCTAAATTGTATTGGCCAAAGCGTTAAACAAGTCCACTCTAATCAACATTTAGTAAAGAGAGACTACGACATCGGCTCAGGGCCCCCATTGAAATACATTGGGGGACTGGCGATGTTACAGATGTGCAAAATCAAACTCGAATTTCTCTGTGATTCGAACCTCAGTGGTTGTTTTAACTTATACCTACCATACATAATTTGCAATGCCAAGCACGCAAAATGGCTATCTCAACTCAAATATAATGTTAAGGTGGCAGTGCTCCTTTAAATTATAACGCTAGCATATATTGTTAGCTCTGGCCAATAGAAAACAACTCGTGAGCACTGATAGCAGCTGCCGAACAGACCTTGATAACTTATAAACAAACCCATTTTCGTATAGCGTTTGTTTATCATCTTTTGGTGCGCCATTATATTGTTAACATCTTTCGTTGCTCTAGTTTATAGCCACTGAACTCTATAGAGATGGAAGGCCGCATTGGCCGGAATACTTGTCTAATGACGGCGGCCATATTGGTGATCACAAGAGCAGTCGGCGGTCTGTGTTAAAGGATAGGCGGGCGGGGGCCCAGGCTGACATTTTACAATATATTGAGCGAACTACTAGTCGTATAGCAATATGACTACCACCACAATGTTCCAAATCCTGAATGCAGAATGATTCTTAGGATTTATTCATTTTTTTTTTTTTGGCACGAAAAAAAATATTTTCGCCCTAGAATTATTCTTAATTCAATTTTGGAACATTTGTGGTGGCGAAGCCATTTTGCGCTACCACCAGCCTCAATATATTGTAAATGTCAGCCTTGGGTGCCCGCCCATGCGCCGTATCCTTTAACACAGGCTGCCGACTGCTCTTGTGATCACCAATATGGCCGCCGTCATTAGAACAACTCGGCCAATGCGGTCGCAGCGGCATAGCTACCCTGTGGTTAGTATAGTGACGACGTGTATGAGTTTTGAAACAAAACAAATGCAAAACATTAATATAAAGTAAAAATTCAACTAAAGGGGCTCCAGAAGAGTAGAATATTTTATCGTAACCACATGATCAAACCAATAGCTTCTTACCGTAATACAAAAATATTTGACGCATCAAAAGAGTAGGCACACTCCCTTTAAAGGTTCATTTAATTTTGAGATCCACTGTGATCTAATATAATTTTGACTGAGTGACGGCTCGCTAACAATATTATTTTGACAGTGATAAGAAACTTATTTCGTCATTTTTCACAATTCATTTTTTAAACTTTTTTGACCAGATAATACAAAATTAACAACTTAGTATTAATACTCTAGAAGTATGCCGTTTTATTTACATTTATCAATTTCCAATTTTGGGGTTTTCTGACAGCGAAATCGCTATTCTTGACGTGGTCAAGTGAGGTCATTCACTTGACCTGGAATGTCACCCGCTGATCTGAAACCTAAAAATGGATACTGTTAGATTCACCACAAAACGGGCAACATGTTTTTTTTTTCACGTTGCTCTATGTTGCTTGGTTTGAAGTTAACGGGAGGTCGTCTTAGGACCCCCCGTTGGGCGAAGGTGAGAAAAGCTCCCGTAGTGCGTTGGTTAACTAAATATATGTGGACCACGCTGTGCCTGCATCATGGACGGATCCAGAAGGGGCCCACGGGGCCAAGGCCCCCCAAACCACCCAAAATCGGCGCAAATTTGACACATTTCCAGAAATTATTGTAAAACTAAGCAACTTTTACTAAGGAAAGTTTGTTTTAAATCAGTTACTGATACATAAGCAAGCGAAATCCGATGAGTTTTCAGGAATGTGCGAGACTTTTTTAGATTTGCCCCCCCTCCAAACTGACAAAATCATCCGTTTTGAATCCGCCTATGGCCTGCATGACAGCAAAACATAACTTTTCACTGCACAACCTAGGGAAAGCCGAGGCCAATAAGGAAACAAATGTATGACTTCCTTCTCGTCTGTTAGTACCAGTAAGACGCCTTAAACGGCGAAGGACGAGCGAGTCCGAATAAATCCGCGTCAATTTATCACCCGTCCAACGGAGGTTCGTCTTGTGCCAAAGCATGCAATTTGAAATTATTTTAACGCTGTTGTTTGTTTTGCCGTCGCAAATAGAATCCGAACTAAATCGATACTTTAAACTAAATAGGTTTTGAAACGTTATTTTTTAAATGTGCAATTATAGGCTTCGTTGTTGCTAGGCCAAAAATTCATTTTGGGTGGTATTAGATGGATTTGATTGCGCTTTACAGCCGCCTATCATTGTTATCGTTAGCACCCTTTGGTTTTGAAAGCTACGGCGGTGTAATGAAGGAAATATCTATAAAATCGGGCAAATACAAATATTACAGGCAGATTTCAACAGTGAAATACTGCTTAAATATAAATTTATGCGTGCATTTTAGAGACTGTACATTGGGTCTACAAGATTTGGTGTTTGTTTAATCCTTCACGTCCCATAGGTGCTGAGAAACACTGATTTAAAATTTTGTGAAGATGTCATAAAACTATGAATTTGCGCTTGTATAGCCAGTAACTTTGCACGTACCACGCGCCGCTGATCGACACATAGTGCATACGCCTGGGGCCGGATCGGTTTCTCTACGCATCTGTGTTTTGATTCGTGTCTTTGCGACTTTGGTTGCCGAGTATAGTCGGAATTATTGCAACGATGTTTTGTAGGTAATTTTCGTGGACGGAACAGGGGTGCACGTGCGCTTCGCTCGGAGGACTCGGAGGACACGGAGGACTCGCTCCGTACAGCGTGACCCAGAGTTTGACCCGTCCAACATTGCCAGAGGTGTGGTCTCCAGCCTCACACAAGAATTTTAGTTTATAGGTCCAGCCGTTTCTCACTACAGCAGGATAATGTAGCTTTCTGACACCCCTGACGCGGCACGTGTCACGCGCCGTGCTGACCCATCACATGATAAACAAACATGTCAATAATCATCATGTAATTGCATGGGGCTATCTGATGGCCAAGACCGCTTGTCAATCGGATGCGGGGTTCAAAAGATATAAGCTTCTGACCAGCGTCGCGGCTGGCCCGGCCGGTCGGGCCGCCTTTATATGGTGAGAAAAATCCGATATTCAATGAGGACTCGCTCCGCGCTTCGCGCTCGCTCGTAACAACCACTGCGTCGACATCAGGAAACCCTGGCGCCCACAGAGCCACAGCCAGACGCACACTGCTGCCACTTCTCCTCCAGCTCCTTCTCGATCTTGTAGATCTTCTCGGCCATCAGGTGGTAGTACTGCGAGCGCGAGTTGGCCGTCTCGAACATGGTGCCCTCCACCTTCTTGGCGTACGCGAACAGAATCTGTAGCTGCTCGTCGTTGATGGTCGGAGTGGGGTAGATGGCGAGCGCCCTGTCAGACGCAGAAGTCAGGCCCAGTGACCAGAGCGTCATCCCCAGTTCTGCTGCGGCGAGGTGCAGCGGATTATACACGCTGAACAGTGCACAGGTAATTGAACATTGTGCGGGGGCAGGTAAATGTAATCAAGGATGAAGACGAGAAGCAGCAAACTGAGTACAACTGAAGGGCAAATCTGTGCACAAAGTCAATGTATAATAATATGAGTGGGACACGCGGCTGGTTGCATTGGCGTTCCGGGCGGACTCACAGTTTCCTGATGAGGTATGAGCGCAGACCGGGCGTGACCTGTATGTGCCACTCTTTGGTGTCGTTCACGGGCGAAGGCGTCACCGGCTCCAGCATCTGATTAAACATGGCGTTACCGCCCAAGGCGCCTATCGCCTAAAAGCGCCAAGAAACGTGTGTTCAACATTTAACATTCCAGATACTAGGGAGTTTTCAGCTAAAAATTACACGTCTGCCATGCACGCAAAACTAAGTTTGCTTCTGAGAGCATACGTCCTAGAGTTGATGATTTACACTTGCGGATCTAGAACGGCGCGTGGTGGCGATTGGGGAAGAGGGGAATCACACCCAAAAAGTTTCACAAAATTCACAAAGTCATCGGAATTCGCGTTCGCTCCCTTTTGCATTGCCAAACGTTTTAAAATAAACTTCTTTGTAAAAGTTGCGTAGATGTCTTTTTCTATATCACGAAATGTGTAAATTTTGGCTGATTTCAGGCAGTTTGGAGGAAAGGCCAAAATCCCCCCCCCTGGATCTGCCAGTAATGATTTAATAGAATGCCCGCGAAATTAGCGAAATCGCCACCTTTGAATCAAATCCGGCATAGATATATTTTATAATGTGTATTTCCTGCCATATACATTTCCTGCTACTAAAAATGTATTTCTTTGCACTTTTTGTATGTAAAATTATATGTTTTACTAAATATAGTGCATTGCTGACATTATAAGGACAATCAATTATGTATTTTATAAGATATATTTACCGTAGTCCGAGTAAGAGTCCCCATGCATTGTATCTAAAATATATAGAATTTCCAGTTAATAACGGTTGGTTAGAAGGATAGTCTGCTGTTTACCACGACCCCTAAATCTCTTTCCTTTTCAATCTGCTCTAGCTTCTGTCCACCCATCTCATACTCGTGTTTGCTGCTAACTCGTCCAGAGTGCATGATCTTACATTTGCTCAAATTGAATTTCATCTGCCATGCTTCAGACCAGTACCACTCAACTAGCTTGTCCAGGTCTGCTTGAAAAACATCCATGCATCATGTCTTCCTCTATAATCCTGCAACTTTTAGATCATCTGCAAATTTCAATACTTTTGCCTGTCTAAACTCTTTCTCAATTGTATTCACTATAATGTATAAACAGCAACGGCCCAGGACTGAGCCCTGTGGAACTTCCACTGAGAACTCTCCTTCCATTGTGATTTGCACCATTTAATATAACCGGTTTGCTGGCGTCCTGATAGCCACGGACTCTATCCAATCAAGAATCTTTGCCCCCGATTCCATGAATTATTAAGCTGCACCCCTAGTCTTTTTTATGCGGCGACTTTTTGTCAAAAGCTACTGAAATCAAAGAACAAGATACATCTAGCTGATTTCCCCTGATCAAAGCTCTCTGTTACAACAGTCAAGAACTCCAGAAGATTAGTTAAAACAAGCAACGCCCTCATAAAGCGCATGCTGAGTATCATTGATTGAGCTCATTTGCTCCAAGAATTCAACAATCTTATCTTTGATGATTGATTCAAGCACTTTGCAGACTAATGAGGTCAAACTAACCGCCAACCGGTCTGTAGTTTTCTTCTTAACCTTTATCTCCCTTTTTATGAATAGAAACAACATTTGCTCTTTTCCAATCAAGTGGAATTTCAGTCTCTGAGAGAGATTTTGAAAATATTATGGCTATTGGAACTGACAACTCTCTTTCAGCTTCCCTTAACAGTCTAACATGAATTTCATCAGGCCCTTCTGCCTTGTTTGGTCTTACTTTCTTTAGATATTCCAGAACAAGTTCANGAATGCCTGAGTCTGTGTTTTGATTTTGACATGAGCAACCAATTCCAAATGATCTTTGCTATAGAAAACGGGGATCGACAACAAAAACAAATAGCCAATTTGCTCGGTAAATGCAAGCAGATCGCGAGTTAAGAGGTTCTGTGCCTTTATTTATGTGTTTCTGCATGCGAGACAATCGGCAAGCGGAAACGGGAATCGACGCACAGCGATATATACATATATATATATATAACTCCATTTTCATTTGTCATCGTCACCATTTTCATCTTGTCGTATCTGTGTGGCATCGGCAAACGATAAAACAAGCTAATTTATCTTCGCCCTGCGCAGGGGATCCGAGTACTCCACTCCAGTTTCCGGTCACCGAAGGACGACGCTTTCGACCTACATGGAGAGAGGAGTATCCCTGCGCCATGTATGACAGTGAGTGGGACTGTGTCAGGTGCTCTACCTGTGTCTCCGCGGTGTCAAACGGGTTTTGGGGTTTGTACGGCGAGCCGATTTCAAAGAAAAGGCTTTCCTGGACGGCTTCCGTAACTGGAAGAAATTCGGGACGAAAATGCGAATGCATGTCATGTCGCTGTCTCATCGCCTGTCCGTGGATAAGACCATGTTGGCAGCATCACAGCCCATAGCGTCTGTCATGATGAAGGCTATCAAAGATGAGCAGGCCGCTAATCGGAAAGTTTTCACTGAAGTGATCTGTGAACTGCGAGGCGTGGCCCGGTGCGGCATGGCCTGCGTCCTGGTCCACACAGACAAGAGGATTCAGAGAGGCTCCGGAAAGAAAGCGCAGGTGCCACTAAGCGCCGAGATGAGATCGTGGTCAACCGCAAAACATTTCCTGACCCATGAACATTCAGAATGAGCTGCTGAGATCATTGGCCAAGAGCTGCAGCAGGAGTTGGTACGTGATAATGAAGGCGGGCTCCATTCTTTTCAACTGATTCGGGAATCGGTGCAACAACTGATGTAATCAGCCAACCGAGGCAGCTGTTCTGTAAAATGCTTCAAGGTACGTGATGACCGCCCATGAAGCCTTCACGAATCTTCATGGGCTTGTACGAGTGTCCCGACGCTGGCGCCTCGACTCTGTTTGCTGTTGTGGATGACGCCATGGTCAGACTGTTTGGAGACACAGATCGACTGAGAGGCCACTGCTTTGATGGTGCCAGCAATATGTCTGGAAGAATATCTGGAGTACAAGCCAGAATCTTCCACAAGCAGCCCAAGTCTATTTATGTGCACTGTTCAAATCATGCGCTGGATCTCACGCTTGTGGAAGAAGCGAAGTCAGTGGAGCTGGTGGCTGAGGCGATGAACCTCGTGAGGATCGTGTCGACAGGGCTGAACACCGCAAAGAGGAAGAACATGTTTGTAGCACACGTTCTGGGTGGAGGCGACGGAGGTGATGACGGTGACTCTGGAACCAGTCGTCCACGGAAGCTCCTGGCCCTGTGCCCGACACGATGGACAGTCAGATGCGCAGCCTTCCGGCGATTCGTCGACAACTTCGATGCGGTCGTCGCCACAGTCGACGAGCTGGCAAAGGACAAAGGTGTGCAACCAGATGCCCGCTGCATGATGCGGGGATGTCGTGAAAAACTGCGTCGCTTCAACATCTTATTTGCGCTCTTCATGTGCATTCAGCTGTTTTCACCCTGTGAGATGTTTGCTAAGCAGCTCCAGAGGCCATCACTCACATCGGGTGAAGTTCTCTTGGGCGCTCAGGTTCTCATCAAGACGATGCAGAGCATGCGCAAGGAGGAGGCCTTTACGGCACTGTACAACACAGTCCAAGACAAGGCAGCGGCTGTGACGGCTCCCGTCGACCCTCCATCTGCTCCGAGGCTAACCAGGCCTCCGAAACGTCTGGAGCAGTGTACTGACGCTGCCGCTGACACAGAGTTCACAGGCCACACCTCTCTCCGTCGTCAGTACTACGAGGCGGTGGACCTTCTGATCTCTGAGCTACGACGGCGGTTCGACCAGCCCGGACTCAAACGACTACAGAAACTTGAGTGCGTGGTTCTAGAACAGCGAGCTCACACAGCCGAGGAGCTCCGTGAGACACTGGGCGTTCATGGGTCCGCAGAATCGCTGTCGGAACAGTCGAGGCCCACCGCTCCCGACGTGGACCCAGAACTGCTCTCAGCCCAGCTCACGGTGATGCGTAGCGCCGGGATCATAACCCCTGATATAAAGACGGTGGCTGACCTGTGTGAGGTGCTCGAATCGAAGGGAGATGCTGTGAAGGGCATGCTAAGCGAAGTGGTGCGCCTCTGTCGCCTTATAATGACTGTGCCGGTGTCGGCAGCGTCGGCGGAGCGATCGTTCTCCGCCCTGAGGCGGGTAAAAACCTATCTCCGCGCCACGATGAGCCAGCAGAGGCTGTCGCATATGATGCTGATCCATGTCCACCAGGCGCGTGCCTTCAAGCTCAAACCGGATGAAATCTTGCGTGATTTCGTCCGGAGGCACCCCGACAAAAGAGTGTCTGTGTTTGGGCCGGACTAGTGCGTCACCAGAGACAGCGAGCCTGGAGACTTGTGCCCAATTGTCTATTTGTCTTAAGGCATATCCCTATTTTCTACTTCCCCTCACAGCTCAGCCGTAGGGACTAGGGATGTTCATTTTTTGTAGAACAAAAGATCCATCTTTGACCCTTGTTGGTTATTAATCCTGTACCTCCACTGGCCCTGTCCCAACCCCTCACATTACTTCCCAATCAGTCATGACGCTGCCTACAAGACAGAAAATGTGTCAATTCTGCAATGGGTCATGTGTCAATTCTGCAGTTGGCATCCCTACCATGATCTCACACGAGAGCTTCTGCATCGTCTACTACATGTATGACCAAATATATTGATCGCCGATAATACCGCCTCAGCTTTGGCTCAGTTATTTTAATGACTCGGACTGACTCATCTGAATGCACTATTCGTTAATCCGCTCAACTCTGTACATGCATGCCTACACTCGCAGTGGACAAGCTGGTGTATTGTGGTTCCTTGCTCCTTATTAGATGGCTTAAGACAAACTTACTTTTCTCAGTAAAAGCTGCTTATATTTTCTCCTGAATTAGAATGACAATTTTCCCCCCGATTTCAGGCTCTTTTTTGTTGGGGGTGAGGGGTTTGCTCCTGTGCCCTGCGCCTGCCGCCCCCTGGAGCAGCTAGTGGGCGCCCCTTAGGGTCCTGAAAAATGTTTGCCCCCCCCATCTGAAATTACGATACGCCGCCACTGCGGCACTCTGTCTCTGTGATGCCCAGCGGGGCGTGCCGTACCGGGCCGGGCGTGCTCTGTTAAGTCCGCTCGGGCGTGCTCGCCGACGCCGCCACCGGCCGGTCCGTGAAATTCTAGCCGGAAAACACGTGATCGGGGAAAATACCATGCCGACTGCGTGACCGGTCAGTTGGCCGAATGAACGGCATCGGAGACTCGATGGCCGTTCATAGTTTATACCTATGAGTTCGTCTGATTAATTACTGACTGGTTTCGTGGAAGACCATTCACACTGATAACTACGGAATATGGATAAAGCATGCCTGTTTTCAAGTAACCGTTAAAGGGAGTGTGCCTACTCTTTTGAAATGTCAAATATATTTTTCTTACGGTAAGAAGCTATTGCTTTGACTTAATTGGTCCGATAAAATTCACGTTCTGAGCCCCTTTTTGATTTTTTTTTTTCAAAACTTCATAAACGATCGTACTATAAACAGAGTAGCGAAGATGTTACCTATAATGGCGCACTAAAGACGATAAACAAACCTTTATGAGCAATGCACTGAACTCTATAGAGATGGAAGGCGCATTGGCCGGAATACTTGTCTAATACGGCGGCCATGTTGGTGATCAACAAGAGCAGTCGGCGCCTGTGTTAAACGATTAGGCGGGCGGCACCCAGGCTGACATTTTACACATATATTTGAGCGAACTACTAGTCCTAGAATAAATATGACTACCACCACAATGTTCCAAATTGAATGCAGAATGATTCTAGGACTTTTCATTTTTTTTTTTCTTGCACGAAAAAAATATTTTTGCCTAGAATTATTTTCAATTCAATTTGGAACATTGTGGTGGTAGCATTCCGCTACACCAGTAGTTCTTCTCAATATATTGCTACAAATGTCAGCCTGGGTGCCCGCCCGCCTATCCTTTAACACAGGCCGCCGACTGCTGATGTGATTACCAATATGCCGCCGTCATTAGACAACTCGGCCAATGGGGTCACAGCGGCATAGCTTACCCTGTGGCCCAAATCCTCAAAAAATGGCGGCCAGTGACGATTAATCTGAGATAAGAACCCTATAGATGGAAGGCGCATTTGGCCGGGAATACTTGTCTAATGACGGCGGCATATTGGTGATCACAAGAGCAGTCGGCGGCCTGTGTTAAAGGTAAGGCGGTAGCGCACCCAGGGCTGACATTTACAATATATGGAGCGAAAACCTATTAGTTCGTGATCAATATGACTACCACCACAAATGTTCCAAATATGATGCACGAATGATTATAGGGATTTTTTTGCACGAAAAAATATTCGCCTATAATTATCTAGCGAGTTTTGACATTGTCACTCTGCGGGGTGAGCGTGCAGCCAAACCGGTGGTAGCCATTGTGCGCTACCGCTAGTAGTTCGGTCAATATATATTGTAAATGTCAGCCTGGGTGGCACCGCCTGCCTATCCTTTAACACAGGCCGCCGACTGCTCTTTGTGAGTATCAAACATTGGCCGCCGTTATTAGAACAGCTCGGCCAATGGGTCCACAGCGGCATAGCTACCCTGTGGAAGCAATGTAAAGGTGTACAGTGATCGAGAATCTGTCGGTAGCTGTTATCAGTGCTCACAGTTTGTTTCTTCTATTGCCGGAGCTAACAATATATGCTAGCGTTGTAATTTAAGAAGCAATGTTTCTAGCGTAGCGAAAGCTTTTTGGCGGGATATTCGATAATTTAAGACTTCCAGGTATGTGATTGCGACTTTTGGAATAATCTCAGCAACTAAAGTGATTCTGGGGAAATTAAGTACATGGCTAAATCAGAAAAATATGTGTCTACAGACTAGTGTCAACAACTCCACATGACCAATGTGAGTAGGCACACTCCCTTTAACGGCATCGGTAGGCGGCCTTGAAAACTCGAATTGTCCAGCATTCAATAAACCAATTACCAGTTACCACACAAAACTTCCTGGAGTATCGTGCGAAAAGAAAGGTACCCACCATACATGACATGGAATGTCCAGAGACTGCTCCCGATGGCGAGTCGCGCAGGTCCCAATTTTCCGCCCACGAACAAAACGTATGCTTATATCCATTCTAGCGTCGCGATACGAGCCGTTGCAGTCCGACGGGGGGCGTCGGGAGGACTAGGCTGGCGCCGCACCCCTGACCCCTGGACACACTTGGTATGCGAGGAGTCGCGACCAACACGTCACGTGTCATTCAGTCAAGACGGAAAAGCCGCCGGGACAAGTTTTTGTGAGGCTTTGCTCGTTCGGGCGCACTGGCATTTTAAAGAGACTTTTTACTGGGGCTCAGTCCCGGGCAAAAGCAGGCGGACCGCTATTTGTTCTGTAAGACATCAGGAATTTCGCTGCCGCAAAGGAAGGCGCTATACTCATCACTCATTAGATAAGTCAGCGACCTTTCCAACCGATGTAATCAATAATCTCATAATTTGTCCCGGTCGCTCTGCGAAAGGAAACCGCGGCCTTCAAGTCGCGACCCCACGTCCTTGCGGTCGCACAGCCGTCCGTCCTTCAGTGCCCGTTACCCGCGCTTCACCTTCAGCCTCGTCCGTTACCGTATACCCGTGCACCATTACAAGTCACCGTCCCGCAGCCGACCTTGCGAGGTCCCCAACCCCTCCCTCCCTCCCGCACACTCGCCCTCCCCAGCCCCCTCTACAGAGTGTGACGGGCCTCCCTCCCCTTCAGTCGGTCACGGATGGTGCTCAGAGACGCGCCCCGTGCCGCAACGACAGGAATCACACCCCAGAACAAGGAGGGCGTAGTTCTTATGGTTGGAAGACGCCTCAGCGAGCTCTAACGAACTGTCGCAGAGATGGGTTTGTTGAGGAGATAATTCAACGTCACGCAGCTATTCGGTTGTAGCTACTTTGGTTCCTAGCCTTGTCTTCATAAAATTAAGATAAAACATAGCTTTACTGCTGACTACCGAGTGCCTCATAGACGCATCGAGGAAAGATTTAAATCGCAGCACTGCACCGTATCACTGTTTGACAATAGAATGGCGGCCAAACGTCACTTCCGTTGCAGCTCACGTGCAGCGGTTTCGGCTGTGACTGTCGCAGGAGTCCGTTATCTCCTCACGATTCGGGATCGGTACCACGGAGCCCCCGACCTGGCCAGTGTTGGCTTACGGAGCCTGGCATCGGGTCCTGCGGACGGGCGGCCATTCGACACCATATCGGTGCCGGGAAGCAGCTTGATGGGATCAAAGGCCAGACCTATAATGCGGATCGATCGATGCCTCCCGGAACTCGCCTGATGACGTACATTGGGCACACGTTGAAGTCTCGTCGCCTTGCATTTCGTGACACTCCTGCTTCCATTCATATCCCCGAAGATGGCGATTGAGTTCCCAATCCCACTGCCTCTTATATACTTCAGTCCCCTCCCTGCCACCCACTGTCCAGCCATATCCCCCATCTGACCAGTGGTCGTCGGCCGTCTCCGCCTGCAGCGCCTGCACCTGTGACCTGACACGGCGACAGTGAAGACCGGGCTCCAGTGTGGAGTGTAGCTGTGGAGCGCGGAATGTGGTGTGTGGACGTGTGGTGTATGGAGTGCGGGCTCTACAGTCTACAGTGTGGAGTGTGGCAGTGATCAGGCGTGACCAGCCGGCGCACCTGTCGTCAGGGCGACTGAACACCGCCTGTCAGCCAGGCCCTCAGCCCCGGTCCCAGTCAGGCCCCCAGTCCAGCCTCAGTCAGGCCCCCAGCCCAGCCTCAGTCAGGCCCTCAGCCTCAGCCAGGCCCCGGCCCGGCCCCAGTCAGGCCCCCAGTCCAGCCTCAGCCAGGCCCTCAGCCCCGGCCTGGCCCCCGGCCCGGCCCCAGTCAGGCCCCCGGCCCCGGCTCCGGGGCATTACCAGATGGCGGTCGCTGAGACGGAGGAGCAAGAACAGGCGCCTACCAAAGATCCCCCGGCCATGACAGGTGGGTGGTCTGGCGGTCCTTCCAACCTCAGCTCCGGTGCATAGCTGCCCACAGACAGACAGACCAAGTCCTGAAGCAAATTCCGACGGTTCAGATGCAGACATTATAACACCCAGGCTGGGACGATACGTGGTATAGTCTGGACCACTGGCTGTCGACTTCCTTTGGACGTTTTCAATCAACCACGCTTGACGCTACTGACGGGACGAATACTTTGTTTTGTTTGTTTATTTGCACAAATCGTCGACGCCCGACGGGATACCCCAATGATGGACGAAGTAAAAAATTCGCGCAAAAGCATACAACGAATACCTAAACAGCGGAAATTGCGTGCAGTCTCAAGGATCGTGACCGTGATTGCAGAGCTTCCGGAGGCAGCAAGCACGGTGATAAGGCGATCATACGCAGGTAATGAGTCATATGCTTGCGGTTTATAGTGATCGCTAGCCTCTCCCAAGCGTGCTGGCTCTGTAAGCCGCGCTTCTGTGCGTGACTTTTTTCGTGCGTGAGTCAGTGTTCTTGATTATGCGTCAGCCTGCGTCAAATTGGAAATATGTCAGCTGAAGTCATGGACAGATTCAGAACAGTGATTTAGGGAGGGGACGGGTGGTCGAGAGGGGGAGGGGGGGAATTCCCAAAAGTCTCACACAATTCAGAAAACTAATCGGATTTCGCTTGCTTATGCATTGATAGCTGATTAAAACAAATTTTCCTTCGTACAAGTTGCTTAGATTTTCTCCTATATCAGAAAATGTATCAACTTTGCGCCAATTACTATTTTTGTTTGGGAAAGGGGCATGCCCGGATTACCCCCCCCCCCCCCCCGATTCGCTAGTGGCTGAAGTCAGTGTGCATCATTGCATATCATTGTGCGTCAGATTCTCAATATACAGCAGTGTGTTATCATTATGAGTCAGCATGTCAGTGTGCCAAGCTATGCCAGTGTGCGACATGGCGCGTTGTCGTCATCATGCGTTATTGTGTGTCCATTCCTCATTTCCGTCAGCGAGCGTCCATGAGCGTCCATGTGTGTCCATGTGCGCCCGTGTGCGTCCCGTTCGCGGGTGCCGGTGCCGGTGGCGGCGACCGCTATACGACGGACGCGTCTACCGGAAACCTCGTATTTCCGGTGTAAGGGACGCTGTGGGGTAATAAGGACGCTTCAGTGCCGCGGCGGCCACCGCCGGCCACCGCCTGAGGGGAGCCGAGGGAGGAGGACCATGGCTTGGGTGCGTGGCAAGGTGTGAGGAGTGAGGAATGGGGAGTGTGGAGTGTGGAGTGAGGAATGAGGAATGAG
This sequence comes from Semibalanus balanoides, assembly GCA_014673585.1. Classification (NCBI taxonomy): domain Eukaryota; kingdom Metazoa; phylum Arthropoda; class Thecostraca; order Balanomorpha; family Balanidae; genus Semibalanus; species Semibalanus balanoides. The sequence continues at coordinate 70,664 of VOPJ01001848.1, read as the reverse complement.
GAATGAGGAATGAGGAATTAGGAATGAGGAATTAGGAATTAGGAAGTAGGAATTAGGAATTAGGAATTAGGAATTAGGAATTAGGAATGAGGAATGAGGAATGAGGAATGAGGAGTGAGGAACGTGGAGCGACCTATGCTGAATGAGGAATGATAAGTAAAGATGACGGTGAAGGAACTGGTTTTACGAAGTCGACACCGCCGCAACGGTGATAGGCTATAGGCTAGGTAGCATGTGAAAGATGTGGTGCTGTAATAAAGGCGCTCTACCTCATGCGGAACTTATTCTGTTACTAAATGGGCGAAGGTTTAAATTGAACGCTATCTGTTGGAGCTGTACCCGCCCATAAATTAGTATGATTATTTTAGCTTAATGCTGGCTCTGCAAAAATTGGAAGCAGTTCTTCACGCCCCAGCGACTCGCATTACACCAGGCGTGCTCAGACTAATATCCCAGAGACTCGAGATACCAGATACGACCGTCACGCATGCTGCATACGTAAACCCACTCTTCAACCCAATCAGCTGGCCTCAGTTTCTGGCTGATTGTGCTTCAGCCTGGAATGTAAGCTGCTGTGGCTTAGCGTTGAAGACCGGCTGCTGACCATTCACAACTGTTGCCACTGCCAGTGCCTGCCAGCCACAAACAAAGCCACAGCCAGCTGGGCTGCACCGAAGACCGGCTGCTGACCATTCACAACTGTTGCCACTGCCAGTGCCTGCCAGCCACTCACAAAGCCACAGCCAGCTCACAGCTGAGGTCCGGCTGGGCTGCACCGATGTTGCGCAATACAGAACTCGAGCGACGGCTGCAGCAGACCGGTTATTGCAGAGCTGAACGGCTGAGATAGTATTAGACACCTGTGTCCTGTACTTTGTTGTCCCTTTGTTGCAGAGTCATTATCTGTCCTACCATGGCTACTCGTACTCATACCTACTTGCTGACGAATGTGCTTCTACTTTTATAGAACAACATAAGAACGGACGGAGCCTTGTACAAATCAGCTATACAACTTAAATTGCAAGCTTATGTAGGCGCAACGAGCAAAACACAAACAAAAAGTTTATGTGTCAGTCTTTTTGCGATCTCGAAACACGGCTTCCCCTCCAATAAAACTGTGCTTATAGCCAAACCCATCATTTCGAGCAAGCGACACAGCTGAGCAGGTCGGGTTTGCGATTTGTCCCTCCAGCGATGCCGAAATCCCGGGGAGGGTGTCGTCCGGTCGGCGCGTGTGGCCGACACCAGTTTCCACTACGGTACTCCGCCTTTAGTCCCGGCGGTACGGCGACATTGCGTACCTCTCCAGCACACATCTCCCTGGTACGGGGACAGGCGACAAGACATACCGCCCCAGCACACATCTCCCTCATATACAGAGACGGCGGCCGTCGACCCGCGATCGATACCAATACGTCCGCCGGTGCACGTCGGGGTCTCTGATTACACCAGATATGATGGGGGGAAATACGACAACGCTGAGGCCGGCTGTACGGCTTACCATGGCAGAGCATTAGTTTCTCTGACGCTGTACGGAATGCGATGGATAGCGCGGCTGTTGTGCTCAGAGCAGGGCGGACGCAATAAGGGTGGAACGCCGGAACAGTTGATAGGTGACCACCGTGCCCTGGGAGGAAATAACACGCATGGGAACTTTCCTTTATTGAGAGCTCACTTCTATGTCCGCGTGGCCCTGCGCCTCGAATCAGAATTCCGACGGAGCAGGTGCACAGGAAGCCTCGGGTTAGTTCCATTCGATCGGTGGTGGGTAAACATTGCATCCGCCCGAACGGCGACTCGAGCCGGTCGCTTTAATTTGGGTGAAGCTCCCATGACAAATGGATAATTTTAATCCATTTTCAGTCCAAATCAAACCAATATTAAGACGGACATTGTCTGCACCGTGACCGATCGCACAGCTGCTCCGCCAGTCTGCCGTTCCCCAGGTGCGTGTCGTCACAGGAAGGATCGACTCTGCCTCAGCACCTGACCAGCCTCGGTAAACAGTCGGCCTTGGCACCTGACGGTGACCAGCGTCGGCACACATACGGCCTTGTCACCTGACCAGCCCAGCAAACACATGTGCCGGCCATTTAGCGACCACAAAAACTTCCCCAGCACGACGGGACGCTGGTAACGCCGTTTACACGTGCGAAAAGAACTTTACCGATGACGGAAACTTTTTGATTCGTGCGATGAAAAAAATGAAGATATCCACTTATCAAAAACCATAGAGCCAGCGCCCTTGGGAACTTCCAGAAGACACTTTCAATGATATATTTTCACCAAGCATAAAGCGTCCGCTCCCGATAGTCCCGGTAACAAGCATGTCCCGATATTCCAGTTGCGATAAGACGAGCTGCCACCCGACGTGCTGACTGGCGGCCCATTATCAGAGCACACAGCCGCGTTACGGCCGGGCAATAAACGCGTGATCAGCGCCATCTCGCACGCCGCAGTCACGCAGAGCAGCAGCGGAGCAGCAGCGGAGCAGCGGTGGTGCAGCGCCGGTCAGCTGCAGACAGCAGAGCTGTGCTGCAGTCGGTCGCAGAGCTGTGCCAGCACCAGCAGACAGGCTGGCTCCAGTCCCGGTGAGGGTCCTGCCAGTTGCCACTGTCCTATGATTGGGAACGGAGTCAAGCTGTACGATAGTGACTGCTTCGATGTGAGCTGTGAAGGGTGACGCACCAGCATAGGCGTAGGAACAGGGTCCATTGTCCCCCACTTTTCGGTATTTTTGTGTGAGCTAAAATATGTTCCTGTATTTGTTGAGACAAGTTTTTGATGGTAAAAATTTAGAAAATGTTCGCAAAAATGAGAAGAACCCAACTCTGCAAATACACTTTCCGTAGGGGGTTGGGTTTTTCTCTCAAGTCGAGATAAAAGTTTCACAGCCCCCCCCCCCACACACACTTTTCGTGACGTTCCTACGTTCCTGCGCACCAGATAATCTAAGTCGTCACCGCTCAGCTGGTCAGGGCTGGCTTTGTGTGGCCACTGGCCTATCGGTCTGCTCACCGGGGATCGAGGCAAGACCTTGACACAATCCGATCCGATCCGGTTGCGAGTCCCTTGCAAGGAACTCGCAAGGAACTTGCAAGGGACTATCGGATGCTCAACGGATAAAGATTTGAATGGTAGCGTCGTATGCTTTGGAATGGCAAGAACGGATGATGATGGGCACCATATAACTCCAGCAGTTGCGGCGCCCAAAGGCACAAATCGAGCACAAATCACCGTCAGCTGACCATATGCCACTACACGGCTATCAGCTCATATAGAACTGGAAGAAATGCGCCGAAACCGTGCCACGTTTATCATTTTCTGGCTTTGACAGCGTCGAAGGCAACGCTATTGTCCATACAACAATGCATCATAGACGTTCCGATTACGAAAACAATACCCGGAAGTCATAAAGCTCGGACCAGACAAGACGTTCTTCAGATATTAGGTGCGCTTGTTCGTCGTGGACAAGCCAACAAAGAGGTCTCCGCGATACATGTCCGGCAGCTAAAACGGAACCAACTTCTTGTCGAGTGTCGACAAAACCTATGAAAGACGCCTCTCTGCGCGCGCCGCGCGCGCACGGTCATAGTGCTCGTCATCACTATCGACAAAGCACGCGACACCAACCACGCTAGTCCCGTCTCCCTCGACAAAGCCTTTGAACCACACCACACCTATGCCAGCCCAATCCACAGGAAGCCGACACCGTTTTTGACGCGAATCCCGGCCGCGTCGGGTCAATGTTCGCTGTATCGAGGCAGCTGAATATCGACCTGTAGTCGGCCGGGTGGCCGATCGGCGATCAGCACCCAGCCGTTAGTCCCGCCCTGACTACGGCGCGTGCACGGCCGGCGGGCACGGCGGGTCACGCGACAGGGCAGCACGCCGCACCGCACCGTACAGGCGCATTCAGCTGATGAGTGACGAATCGGCCTGGCTCGCACGGTGCAGCGGTGGGGGATAATGAACCCCGCTTCTGGACGAGGGACCATTTATTAAAGCGTGTGTTGATCGATAAGGGGCATGTTATTGTCTATCGTGAATGGGTAAGTGAAGGGTATTTTAGTCCGTTCATGGAGACTGAGTGGGGCGAATCCGAATAAGTGACACCACAAGCGGAACTTTAGAAATCGCTCGCGGGAGGAGGGGGGTAATGTTTAATTTGATTAGATTCTTAACTCATTTTTACTTCTTACCATGCAACGCCATAGGGCTAATGTTAAAAATTTGGACAAATCATTGGGGGGGGGGCTCGGGCCCTCCCCAAGAGATATGAATTTCCACCCCTGAGTGACAGTTGACAGAGTACCACCGTCTATCCAATCCAGCACATATTCGTCTTTCCAGTACATAAAAGTGGAAAGAAACACACCGACAATCAACTGGCTACCTAAGGCAGAGATCGTTGCTGTGGCGTTGGAAGAAATCGACAACAACATTCGCAGGCTGTACTTAGTCGGACGGCAGCACCAGCCTTTCACCAACCATTCACGCGTGGTATCGACGGCTATCGAGTATCGAGTCGACCTATTTAGGCGAGCAGAGGCCGCCTAACACCGACAGACAGACCCAGAGGCCACTTTACACAGAGGACCGCGTCATGCAGAGCGCCGCCGCCGCGCCGGTGACACCAAGAGACGACACCCTGTGGTGCATGAGCCGACCGCAGTCTAAGCCTTCTCATCCCTCCTCGGCAGCCGATTCTGCGTGCACCGACTCCCTAATACCCCCTCCCTCTGCACCGCCCGGGCCGAGCCGCAGCTCTCGGCTGCAGCAGCGGGGCATTAGAGGTCGCTGATTATAACCTCCTCCCTGCGGACGGGGGAGGCGGGCTTCCTTCCAAGGCCGCGTGGGGAGGTGTCAGGTGACCGGCCCGACCCGGTCCGCAGCGCGGCCGCGGTGCCGCCGAGGTGCCGCCTACGGTCATAGTGCCGCGGTGCCGCCTACGGTGCCGCCGAGGTGCCGCGGGTCGCCCGTCGCAACACGGCACGACAAAACAACCCGACAATGCATACTTTCACTCTCAGACGGGTCTGTGATTGGTGAACCCACGCCCAGTCAGGTCACGTGACGCAGAACGCCCACGTTTGGTTAGGGCCATAGCCGCCGGATCCAGAGCGGGTGGTTTGGGTCAGTTGAGGAGAGGCAAATACCAAAAAATCTCGCACAATTATGAACTCATCGGATTTTGCTTGCTTATGTATCAGTAACTGATTTATAACAAACTTTCATTGGTAAAAGTTGCTTACATTTCCTATTATCTCAGAAAATGAGTTAAATTTGCGCCGACCTTGGTTGGTTTGGGGTAGGGCATGGCCCGTGCCCCCTCTTCCTCTGGATCCGCCCATGAGGGCACGTGGGCTAAGTGCCATGTGACTGAAGCGATGCGTGCCAGGAACGGGGGCAATTGTTGATCGCGTGGCGCAATGCAATTCAGCACAGATTACCTTGCAATCAATGAAGTCGGATGTGATCATCTTCTAATTCAACTATAAGGCACGTGCCAGGAACGGGGGCAGTTGTTGATCGCGTGGCGCATTGCAATTCAGCACAGATTGCCTTTCAATCAATCAAGTAGGTCGCAGGATGTGATTATCTTCTAATTCAATTATAAGGCACGTGCGGTCGGTGGCACGGAACGATACGATCCTGTAGCATCATGGGTTTGTTTTGTGCTGATGCAAGATCGATAACATCAAACATTCATCCACCAGTGGTAATCTACTCAATACAAAAATAACATGCTTGGAAGTTGGAATGCAGAGTGCGCTCTCAAAAGTCTGGTGACAAGTCGACCACCTGGACAGGAACGGATGAGTCAGACTTGCTGACAAAAATAAATACAAAAATACATGCATTGCATCTGGAAATGATCATGAACATGAAAGTAGCAAGTATTTTTGCACGACTCGGAAGTAATGAGAAGTGAGAACTTGGTCAGATAAACGGGAAAATGTCACTGCCTTTCAATTCCATTCGCTTGTTTCAGCGTCGGGAATAAGAATGACTCACGATTAGGAATTAATCGACGAGATCCCACCAAGGGAGCGTTCACACGATCATCAATAACTCCCACTTGTCCGCCGTCGGAAAATCATTCAGACACGATGAGAACAAATTGCTATCAAACCTACCACTAGTGGAAATCACACATACCTGTTCCCAGAGAATGAATAATAACCTTCACCTGTATGATTATGACGGCACGACCTGGCTATGTGACGTCGAGCCGGGCCTCTCCTGTGACGTGAAACTCACTGACGCTCATGACACACTGCTTGCGTCACTGGGCCAGTTTCCTGCTCTGTCACACGACATGACCGATCACTGCTGACAACTGACAGCTGACGGCCTGACGGCTGTCATGCAGCGGACGAAAAACCCGAACAAACCTGAACGAATCCGAGCGAAAACCACGTCTCGCCAGTCCTCGTCAGTCCTCGTCAGTCCTCGCCAGTCTTCGACAGTCCTCGTCAGTTCTCGTCAGTCCTCGCCAGTCCTCGCCAGTCCTCGCCAGTCCTCGTCAGTCCTCGCCAGTCCTCGCCAGTCCTCGCCAGTCCTCGCCAGTCCTCGCCAGTCCTCGTCAGTCCTCGTCAGTCCTCGGCACCTCTGCCACGTGCCTACATTAGCTGCGCGGCTCTGTAGCCGTTGGTGGACCGAAGGCGGCAGCGGTGGATTCCAGCGGCGGTGCAGTCAAGGCCGCCCGGTGTCAAGGGGTGCCGGCAGCACACAGAGAGGCTTCGAGCAGGCTCACTGGCGGGCTGTTCGGGCCGTCAGCACCTCATTAGAATCAGATTCGAATGGATGGTGGTGGAACGGGTGTATCCTGTGACCGTTTCAATGTGGATGTCATGAGTCCACTGACAGAAAATACGACACATTTATGAAGATGATACTTTGGTGGTCATACGCGATCGATTCTGACACATGCAATACAACATGTGGCCACATAAATGCAGAAGTGAAAAGCTCAACGTCGAACACCATTCCAGCATCTACAAAAGCTCTGGCTGGGTCCAGAATCAGTCACCATTTGATGACTGTTCACCAGATCTCACTCACCTTGGCCACGAGCCGTCCTCCGCGCACAGTGAGCCCTATGCCGGGCTTGAACCGCACCACGACCCCTGGGTCGATCTCCACCTCGCCCGTATCCGTCACCAGCACATCACTGCTGGCCAGATATGGCGAGCGGGCCAGCTCCCAGCGCGTGCGCTGGCCATAAATGCCGCCGATCTCCGTCTGGGCGCCGACCAGTGCCAGCGAGGCCGCCATTGCCGCAGCCAGTAACGGCAACAGCCGCCGCACCGCCTCCTCCATCGCCGCCGTCCACTGCACGCGCGCACTGTCACTGATCTCCCCCGTGTACACACCGGCCACGCACTGACAGCTGCACGCGGCTCTCTCGCCGCCGCTACCCCGGCTGACTGGCGAACAGCGGCGCCCGGTCGGCCGGCCGGCCAACCGCCCGCGCAGCGCACTGTTACGCATTGGAGGTTTAAACGCGGTCACGTGACCGTGACGTCACACAGCCAGGTAGAGCGCTCCAGTGTCCAGGTGCGGGGGCTCGGGAGCGCCGTCCGCGCGCCGGCGGCGGCCCAGTAGACGGCGACGCACCGAGTTGGTACGGGTGAAAGGGGCTCGGGAGGAGCGATCCGCTGGCGGGCGACGGCGGGCGGAGGGGGCGGCGCCCCAGGTATACAGGTGCATTGTCATGAGCGTGGCCGCCCCCGCTGACTGCGGACAGGGGAGGGAAGGGTAGCGGTGACGGGGAGGGAGGGATGAGAGGGGGGCGTCAGGGTAATTATCACCGGAGACGCCTCGGCACGGGCGATCGGGTCAACAACAACGCGGGGAAGGTACACAGGGGTGAACAGGCACGTAGGTGAAAGGGTCCCAGTTTCTGACGTTATATATTTTCGAATAATGTCAGTTGGTGATGTTGAATACACATTTGTCACATAATGTAACATCTAGCGGGCCTAATTAAGTTGTCATCACTAACGATTGGAACCAGTACCTGGTCCTTGGACCTCAAAGGTTATTTTATGTCCTTCTACGAATAAAGCTGACAACACAACCCAGGTCCCAGTTATTCAAGCGTTTTGTCCAAAATCGATGAGGTGAATGCCTGAATGCTCACGAACTTTCTTTAAATAAGTGCTGCTACGGCTCCAAAAGAAGTCCGACTGTCTTCTAAAACAATCAAGGCAAGTATGGTAACGCAAAGTAATAGCAGCGCACCAAAGGTCACCACGCACCACAGCTGATCTGCTACTCAAGCCAGTTAATACTTAATTCTTTTGTTTGGTTTGGTTTGGTTAGGATAAGCCGCTTTGGACCATTGCACAACAGAAGAAGTGATAGAGTGGGTCAAAATCGAACATCGACCGGGCAACCGTCCATGGCATTGCAGTGCCCTTCGCCGCAGGGCGAAGCTGCGAGGAGGGCCCACGCCATGAAGTGGACCACCACTCCCGGGGAGTGACTCGAGGGCCGCCACAAGCCCATTGCCCGGTGGCCAGTGACCATCAGACCCACGTAGACGTGAGTGTGACAGAGGACATAAGACAGACAGAATTATAACATTTCAAATTGAATGATATGCGGCAGTATATTGGTGACGTTTTAATGTATTCAGATTCACTTGTTCATGTGATTAACATGTTTAACGCTCAAAAAGGCCACAAATGAGTTTGTGATCAGGCAAGACAAAATTTTAACACAAACTGTAAAACACTGTAGTACGAAAAATATGAAGCAAAATCAAAACCATCATAATTACCACAAATCACAAACCCGCACATCTTCTCACACAGTTTACATTGCGCTTAGGGAGCGTGAACGCCCGCCCGAGCCGGCGGTAGTGCGATAGTGGCGACATCTATTCTTCCAGCTGCCGGCTCCCTGAGCGGGGCTGGCCAGAAGCCATCATACGCGGCGCCCCTGTCGCAACACCGCCCGGACGGGACGGGCAGAGCTGCCGGCACCGAGCGCAACTAACTAGACAGACTAGCGTCGTACGTAGCTTGTGAGCTGCAGCATATACCCGCTCAAGCTTACTGGCCGAAAGCTACACGCCTAAATCGTACATGAACTGGCGTTAAACCCTGGTATTATAACATTGTTGTACGGTGTTCACTCTTCAGTATGCTTGAGAGTCAAATGAACGTAAAAATATGTCAGAAGCTTCATTAAATGAAAGAAAAAAGCTGTCAGAAAAGAATAGGCGACTGGCTACACTGCGGCAGGTTCTAGCGCTACATTGGCACACTCTTGAAGCACACAACCTCATGATCAAACATACGAACCCTGCTAGCTACAGCAATTGCATCAAAGCCAAGCCTCACTACTCCGCAGCTCATCACCGCACCCTCCTACTTCTCTCCGTCCTCCTTCCTCTGGAGCAGGCTGAGCAGACTCGACACGGAGGGCCGGTCCGGGGGGCTGCTACTGCAGTGGACCAGCGTCAGTCGGCCGGCGGCGTCCACTATGAAGTCGCCGCCCATCTGGTGTGGGTCGTCCTCCACCCCAGTGTAGGCGGCCGGCAGGGGGCGGCCGGCCGCCTTCTGGCCGCCGTAGTACTTGAGATGGTGCTGTTGTTGCATACCTGACTGGGGACGGGAGCTGGTGTGTGAGAGGTAGAGAGAGGAGGCTCAGCGCTTAGTGACGATCTCGCGTGAGGGGAGGGAATGTGATGAGGATCTATAGCGACATGAGGGGTAAACACAGTGGCACCTAGCGGCAGACAGACGAAACACGGATGGCACTATTGGAGGGTTAGAGGCGACATCTGGTGACAGGGGGATAGAGGCTCGTGATGGAGGTTTGTGAACGTGATATCCGATGAGACGCGCTGAGTGGGAGACACAGGTGACCTGGTCACCTGTGCTTACCTGTGTCTCCCACTGCCTTCAGGTATAACAGTAGGAAGACACAGGGGACATCTGGTGACAGACGAATCAAATGCGACCATAGGCGTACCCAGGGGATGGGGGCGGGGGGCAAAAGGAGTAATTGCCCCATGAAGGTCCTTACGTGCCCCTTTGGAAATTGGGCCCGAATGGCCCTATTTCCAAAAGTGCTTCACATATATTTCCAAAGACAGAGCATCTGGGGATTCATGGCTGAACGACCAGGGCCACTGGAGCGACGACTGGACCCATTTAAATTTGTCCAGGCCCCTGAATAAGGCCTCTTACAAATCGATGGCTCAACCTACTTACCCCCATTTTTTAGCTCACCGGATTTGGTATGCTTTGTTTTGAGGCGGGCCCATTTTCAACTTTATTATTCAAAATTTTATCCCGAGTTATCTTCACCTGGGGGCCCCTATGAGCGGATACAAGGGGGTCTCTTCCGCCACTCGGTGGCACGGACCAACCACTGAAACAATGAATAACCCCTCTTTCGGTCAGAGGGACACGGGAAGTGATACTGAGTAGTGAGCACAGGGGTGTCAGACAGAGGGTCCCCGGTACAAGACAGGTGACCCGTGCCCATCAGGGGCCCCTATCAGTTGGGAACAAATAGGCACGCCCCCCCCCCCAATGACAGCCAGAGGTGTCCTCTTGCTGGTATCTCGGGGGCCCCTCATGGAACTATCAGAAACCCCTGTCGGCTGGGGGGCTCCTGGCAGTGGTACTGAGCGCAGAAGCTCCCGGGTAGTGGTATTGAACACAGGGGCCTCGGTAGAAGACTCGTCAGTTGCCCGTGCTCGTCAGTTACCTCATTGATATAAAATTAATAGATATGTACTGGGCCCTCGAATGACAGTCGCGGGCCCCCTCCCTAACACCAAAATGTACCAACTCCTCGGGTTTGGCCTACTATATTTTGAGCGGGGTCCATTTTCGATTGAACTTTTACACATATTTGGTTTGCCCTCAAGATTGCCCGGGAAGGGGCAGGGGGGGGGGGTCTATAGCCCGTATTTCCCCCACCCTGTATCCGCACCTCCGGGAGAGTCGGCCAGGGTCTCGGGGTGTGTCTGCTGTCTAGATTGCTGTAATGCATTGGTCACTGGCATTGCCTGGCGTCGCGTTTGACCACGACGAATTCGGGCTGTCTATTTATTCCCTGATGACGAATTCGGGCTGTCTATTTATTCCCTGACGAATTCGGGCTGTCTATTTATTCCCTGATGCATCGAGTATCGACATTCGGTCTTATACAATTAAGTTATTTCTGCTCTTTTATTTTGCATTGGCTAGCATGTCAAGAAGACGCGAAAAGTATGGGCTATGGTCCTTAAATTAATTTGGCATTCTGTTGGCAGTGGGGGCTCGTCAAAGGGAGGGTACCCTCGCCCAGCCCGCTTAACACCGCGCTTCCAACATAAACAGAGTTGTATTGCTAATTCGGCGAAAATGACTATTGCCAACAAAAACAAACTAACAAACAAAACATCACAATTCCTTTAATATGGTTGCAGTTTTTGTGTAGCAATATAATGCTGACGGTCACGAATGACCTTCCAATTTGGAGGGTAGGTTTGGAGGGTCCTAGTTGGTTGGCTGAGCCCCTCGAGGCTCAACCGGGTTAACAAGAGGGTCGACCGGGGCCCTTGGAAGGCCGATCTGGGGCTTCATGGATGAACCTTCGGAGCATAAACTGAACCTGGCTCATTTGGCTAGTGTATCAGTACACGAAATAGGGCCTGTTCCCACGGTACTTTCACACAAACTCGCCATATTTGGCCGGCTTGGCCAAACGCGGCGATTTTGTTGTGGATGTAGGTACCTTGGTGCATTTTTGGTATATTTGTAAATAAAATAAATTAAGAATGTATGCCCCTCTTAAAGAATAGTGGCACAAATACGCGTTTTTTAAGTGTGTGTACCTTATGGCCCCATGATAAAAAATTGCTCTCTCGGAGTAAATCCTGGGTACGCCACTGCATGCGTTATCTGGTGACATGGGGCAGAAATGACACAAGGTGACATAAAGGAAACAGAGGTGACACCTAGCGACAGGGGAGGTCAGAGGTGACATCAGGTGACAGAGTGGAACAACATTGGTGACACCTGGACTCATCCATTGAAAGCTGAATCGAAAGCCCACGGAATACCGCAGAGAAAACACGCCGAGTATGAACAAATATGCATTCAATCAAGGATTTATTTTCAGTTCGATACCACCAAGCCGATGCAGTTATGTAGTTTGGCGCACCAGCCAGCGGGATGCGAGTTCCGCCACCTGCTGCCTCTGTCTATAGACGAGCTGACATTTCACACAAACAGGCGATACTACCGGCTTGGCCTGCAACAGAGCGCTGGCGAGCGGCCAGGCCAGCCGACGCGGCGCTTCCTGGGCTGAGAGGCTGATGTGGCAGCAGGTGATGAAAAGGTGATAAACTAACTCCTAGCGATCGAGGGACGTGAAATAACAAACATATGGTGTTGAGAAAGCAGTGCGGTATCAGGCGAACGGAACAGGACACAGGGAGGACATCAGAAGAGAGAGCAAGAAATGAGACAAGATATAATTTTTAGAAAGTGTATAACTGAACAAAAACCGCCATAATGAAAACGGATTAACTATATCACATCCCAGAAGAAGAAAAATATTGCACTGCTGGTCAGTAGGCTAAAATGTGCAGCAAACTAATGACGAGAACAAATAATTCGAACGTGAAATAAATGGTGCATTTCCAATCGACTCCGTGTCTTACACTACTGGTTAAGCGATGGGATGTCTGCTTTTGTGAACTTGTGACTGCAGACCCGTGTTGAGTTCCTACCTTGGCAATGGACCTGGCGAGGCCCAGTGCTTTGTACAGCTGCCGGTCAGGATCAAGGAGCAGCGGGAACTGGCAGTCCGTGTCGGCCAGCCAGCGCAGCGCCCCGTCCCGGCCGCCGAACGAAACCACGAGCACAGAGCAGCCGAGCCGAGCGAACTCGGCCTGGAATACAGGAGACACAGGGACTGAAATATACAGCACAGAGCAGCCGAGCCGAGCGAACTAACAAGGAGCAGCAGCAAGGAGCAGCAGCAAAACAGCATAAGTGCGAGGTTTTAAGCGTCAAATCAACCATGCATCACTCAAATCCTACCGTTTTAAGCCACCAACCCTTTTGGTAATCCAGAGTAGCAGAAAGCGAACGCCGCTTGAATTCCATAGTCTCTATTTCCGAAAATAGTAATAAAAAAGTATTTCCAAATCGGATCCCTTTATCCGTCCCAAACGAACGTGCCCAATCTGTCCAGGAATTCACCGCCAGCAGCGGCACTTTATATGGGTGTGCACGCGTCATGTATCATTTTATGTACCTTCTGCTGCTGTATCTGTGCCACATGGTCGCGTCAGGGCAGTCAAGCGAAGTGGCGCAGCAGCACCAGCAGCCTGGTTCCGGCCGTGTCCGCTAGGCGGCACTGCTGTCCGCTGGCGGCGTCCATCAGCGGCAGGTGGCAGGGTGCGGGGGAGAGCAGTGCAGGCGGCTGACGTCCGGCAGAGCCCAGGCGACCGTCCAGATCCAGCACAAAGTGGTCCCACTCGCCCTGATGAGTGCGATTAGAGGTCACGGGAACAGAGGCCGCAACGGGGATGTGTCGGTTCAAACGTGAGGGTAAATAAGATAAAAGTTAGTTGTGGTATGTAAAAGCAAATAATAGCACGAGACCGTTACGCTGCGAGTATACGAAGTTCGAAGGTTATAGTGAACTTCAACAGAGATAATCTTGTGTCCACAGCGAAGGATTGGAGGTCTCAAATCTCGACCCCGTGTATAAACTTATCGGTGTGTTGACTATCGGTTACAAGAGTGTCATGTGTTTCGACTATCGACATAAGCGACATAAAAGCTACGAACGGTCGCAGTGGACTACAACACACAGCAAAAGAAACGAGACTGGACATCCTGTTGACTCGTTTCATTTCCAATCAGCCACAGTTCTCTGATATCAACAAACCATGTCACTGAGGCCCATCTCTTGCACGGTGACGCAGCACATTCCTGCACTGCACATATCTTATATAACGGTACACCCAGCAGCTGGCCGACACCCGAACAAACATGCCAAACGCAGCGCGTGCCATCTGTCTGAAGGGCAAGACTGTATAAATAGTAAATACGAACTCGACCAGAATATGACGCGTTGTAGATAAGCCAGAGTGTTAAAGGTCGGCTTAAACAGGTCCGCGCAAAAGCCAAGAATGTAATGCTAAAGATTCGAGCCGGCAGCAGTTTAATTTAAATGCAAATGTTTGGTATACTAGCTCTCGGTAATATCCCGCAGGTTATCCCAGATGTATGTCGGAGCGACTCCGTACATATTCTGGAGTATAACTACCGTATAACATTACGGAGATATTTCACTTGCATTACGGAGATGTCCTTCATATATTCCGGGATATCCCATAAATCATCCCGGAAACTAGCCAGGAGAAATCCGAGAAAATATCGCGGCTATTACCATGAATAACTAATGTAACACGATCTCAGTCAGCTCACCTCTGTATCGAGGAGATGCTCCATGGCGGAGAAGATCTGCCGGCTTCCATGTTGGCCGGCCTGCTGGCGGACTAGTGCGTCCAGCTCCTCCCGTGAGCTGACCCCACAGCTGCGGGATACACAGACAGGCCACCCGGCACGGTATAACACTATACAGCCTGCAGTGCCGATACAGGCGGCTGTCAGCTCCTCCCGTGAGCTGACCCCACAACTGCGGATACACAGACAGGCCACCGGCCGCGGTATAACACTATACAGCTGACTCCACAGCTGCGGGTACACAGACAGGCCACCGGCCACGGTATAACACTATACAGCTGCAGTACCGATACAGGCGGCTGTCATGTAACACAGCCTGCTGTCGACACCAGACAGGACATGTTACAACATGCCACAGCTGCCGAAACAGGCCAAATGTAAACACGACTGTAGACTGCAGGAGTGCAGGTACTTGTGAGCGCTGCCATGAGAGCGGTGCGTCGATCGATGTCAAACGAATACCACCCATTCGTTCCAGTGCGTAATTTAAAGGGACACTGTCCGTTCAAAGTAAAATTTGATATGTTAAAAGACAACCGGATTTGATAAGCACCATGAAGTCCGTTTTTTGAAATTCGCGCCCAGTGGCCCAATATCGTCGTTCAAAGTTCAGTTTTCTTCCAGCCAATGAGCTTTGAGAGTCCCGCCAACTACGTACCAAAATCAATCCAAATTGCCAGCCCTTGTGCAACTTATGGAAATCATATTTTTTGGCTTAAGCGATTCTACCCACATTGTAATGTCTGAAAACAATTTTATGTCTTATTATGCCTGATTTAAGCTCAATTATGGCATGAAGGAAATATTTGTTACGAATGAAGGAAATATTTGTTACGAATGAATTGGGTTTTTGGACTTTACGAAGGGATTTTAAGCTCCAACTATTTGATGAAGTTTTTCCAACCGAGGTTTTTTTGGTATCGGTTGTTTACATTGTTTTAAGGTACTTCCCTGCACATTGTTGTTTGAACAATATGGGAATGTCTGAAACTGCCTAAATTTTGGCGCTCAATCGCTGCAGTATTACTAGAGGTGTGTGGAAAATCGTAAAACCGTTTTTTTTTAATATTATATGAAAAAATGATTTTTTTTTTTGTATTTGTGCTGATTTGGTGAGCGCACAAGAGTACAATTAAAAATAATATTTAGTCCTTAAAGGGGAATAGTTCACCTTTAACAATTGGGTTTTGTAGTGAGATAGCCAAGTTGTGGCGCAATGCCTCGAAAATGACTTGTGACGTTTTCACATTTTTCAAAGAAACCTCTTAATTAATTTAAATATTCAGTCCTTGAAGTCGAGACCGGGATACCCGGTAACTCCAATCGCTGATTGCTGATTTTTTGCTGATGTGACGCATGATTAATGACGTAGAGATGAGCGTAAGACTTTGGGAAAAGTTTTTTGAATAGAAACCTTAAGTGCGGACTGGACAAAAACATATCAGTATCATCATTCCCTGTATTGCAAGAATAACTTTGTGAGGATTTATTGTGATTTTATGCTTAAATCGTCTATAAAACGTTATTCTCAGTAACAATTCTCAGAAGAAATTATTCAGACGTACCTAGTCTTACAGATGGGCGAATCCGTTTTCCAACTTGCTGAATTCCTTGAGTGCATGGGTTTTTCAGGATAATTCCCGTTTCACTGCCACTATTATGCAAAAAGAAATACACTGATATTTGCCGTAAATGAAATACATGGTATAGGCCTAAGTTGAAATATTTAACACAACTTTCAACGTCCCATAGATGAACCCACGGAAACTTTTGATAACACAACGGCAGAGAACATTTGTAATCTTGCGTTGTTTTATCTTGTGAGACTTAACCAATATAAATATATTTATTCCGTCGGCATTAATGTCAAATAATAAATAAATAAGCACGTGATTGACTTCGAATTAACTACCGTGGTTAAAAAGCGTTGCATTTTCCCTTCATGTCAACAAGCTATTGGCAAGTAACTGTCTTGTATGCGCCACGATCCCTCACAAATCGATGACGTTTTGATGACATACGTTGCTTCTAAGAAGCCTGATTTGCATTATTTTGAGGCAAAAATAAATGAAAAACATCACCAAATAAATTGAATTTAATTTGCTTTTTCCGCGTATTATAGGTTTCTTTGAACTTACTAGTAATATGATACGTAATTTCTTGCTTCTCTTCATAATTTCTTAGCTTTTTCTCATTTTTTTAAGGTGAACTATTCCCTTTAAGACTTGTTTTAGCATGTTTTTGCGATATCATCCGGAAGAGGCAGTGTCCCTTTAATGTAACTAGTATGCACACACCGAGGATCCAATACAGGTAGACAATTGCAGCCATAATTGGCGAACAAATAATCAGATATATCACCTGTTAAATTCGCTAAATAAAATCGGAAGATGTAAACGGTCAATATTTTAAAGTTTGTATAATATGCATTGCTATAGTTCATATAGGCACTCTGTTCCTTAGACTCACACTGACGCAAACTCTTCTCACTCACCTTTTGAAGAGATGCGCGTAGGAGCCGATCAGTTTGCCAAACATCCCGATCTTGCTGGATATAAATTCATCCAATGTCACTGAAATCGGGCCATACGGTGTAAAATGTAGAATAGTAAATAACTAAATACCAGCAATTGCTTATTCATCTTCTTGCTTGGCGCAGCAACAACACAGGAAGAGCGCAGTGTTGACGTTGATGGCGATAATGTTGATGGGTTTATAGACAAGCACAAACCGATAAATCTTTACCGCTTGCCTTATCCATAAATCCACAAACACTTATCACTAAACCTATCGCTCCTCAACATCCGATGAATGCTGGTTGCTATTTAAACAAATATATTCAGCAATATAAGATATCCTCGAGGCAGCACGAGACAGAAAAAGTTAATTTGGTGCTGTGTATGCCCAGCCAAAAATTAGCTTGGGCACTGCTTGGGCATAAGGGTTTAATCCCAATATGCCCGAGCAGTACCCAAGTTAATTATTGGCTGGTGTCTGTATATGGTGACGGTATCTGTCAGGTCAGTAGCCGATTCAATATGGCACGCACGCCTCGCGCGCCTACAATACGAACCAATAAATACGACACCGTTCCTTGAAGGCTAGGCATTTTGAGAGAATGTAGGTAGCGTAATTTTGAATGCAATAACGCGATCAGTGAAGAGTGAAGACCACGAAAAAGCAAGCAGCTGCGGTGCCTTACCGAAAAACAGTGATTGTGACGATCCACATGGACCAGTTGTCTACAAGATAGCCTGGGGGTCCTGGGGGAGGGAGCGCCCCCTTTAGGTCAGCAGCGCAGCGAGCGGAGCGTTCTAAAGCAGTGGGTTCCTGCAACCGTAATTACTGTTACGTCTCAGATCCTGGTTACGCTAATGTTATAACAATATTGTTTCCTGCCACACCCTAGTCCGAAAGGATCGTCAAATCGCCTGTTCTTTGGGTAACGCACCACAGGTTCCTTACTTCGCTTTTTCGGGGTCTTCACTTACCGCAATATTACATTCCAATTTCCAATACACGCAAATAGTTGTAACTGTACAGTGTACATACGTTTGGTGAGCTCCTCCTCGGTGGCCGCTATGGTGTTCTCTATCGTCTCAGCCAGGGCCGCCGTCTCGGTCGGCACCGCCTCGACAGACGGCATCGTGACGTCTGTCTGTAGGCGGAGCGATTGGACGGAAGCGTTAGTGTTCGTTCACTGACGTGGTATCGTTTTGTGGGTGGCGGAGGAGTGGGGGGTAGGGGGTGGGGGTAGGGGGTTATGGTAATGTTCGTTCGGTGTTCTGACATTGTTTTACGGGGATGAACGGGTTAGTGACTAGTGTTCAGGATTCAGACACGGTTCAGCGGGGAAGACGGTTGCTTGTGTTTGTGTTCACTGTTCTGGCATCGTTCTGTATATCGGAAAGGGTGGGCTAGTCCATTAGTATTCACCGTTCTGGCATCGTTCTATGGAGAACAGAGACGTAGCCAAAGGGGGGGGGGGCACGGGGGCCATTCCCCTGAGGAAACAAAAGTTCACTAGATAAATGCGATTCTGCTGATCCCGCTCCGGTCAACATTTGGCTGAGGGGCGAAATTTGATTCTACCACTGGCGTGCCCCTCCCCCGCCTGAGAAGAATTCTGGCTACGTGTCTGATGGAGGACGTGAACGTGAGTGTTCACTATTCTGGCATCGCTCTGTATAGTGGAATGACGGGCTAGTGACACCCAGTCATTCAAATGCTATTTGCGGCATTGATTTGCTCAACAAAAGGGAAAATAAATAACTAAATACAGGAATTCGGATTCCGATGTAAATGTCGAACAACGAAACAGACAACAGTTCAAACGCGACACGGCGAGTAGCATGGGCGTAGCTTTTTCAGAAAAGTTGGGGGGGGGCTGAGCTAGATAAAATCGCTTAGAGAACAAGCAAAATCCACAAAATACAAATTTCTCCCGGATTTAACCCATTTCCTCGTTTAGTTGGGGGGGGGGAGATGGAGCACAGTTGGGAGGGGGGGGGGGTGAAGCCCTCCCAATGATAGGAACCTACACCCCTGGCGAGTAGTAAGCCCGAGGCGGGTCTGACAGACAGAAGACAGATTACTGCTGTCGAGGCTGACTCCCACCGATACCGGTCTGACAGTAAACAAACTACTCGGCTGCCACTGGTGACAGCTACTCGGCTGCTAATTGGTGACAGTTTACTCGACTCGCCACTGTGCACAGCTACTCGGCTGCCACTGGTGACAGCTATCGGCTGCCACTGGTGAAGTTACTCGACTGCCACTCGGTGACGCTACTCGATCTGCCACTGGTGACAGCTCGGCTTGCCACTAGTGAAGCTACTCACTGGCCACTGGTGATAGCTAACTCGGCTTGCCACTGGTGACAGCTACTCGGCTGCCATCTGGTGACAGCTACTCGCTGCACTGGTGAAGCTGACTCGGTCTGCCACTAGTGGACAGTATCGACTGCCACTGGTGACAGCTACTCAGGCTGCACTGGTGACAGCTACTCGGCCTGCCACTGGATGAAGGCTACTCGCTGCCCACTAGGTGACAGCTAACTCGACCTGCCACTGGTGGACAAGCTACCTCGCTTGCACTGGTGAACGTACTCGACCGCCCACTGGTGACAGGCTACTCGGCTGTCACTGTGACAGCTACTCGCCTGCCAACTGGTGACAGCTACTCGGACTGCCCTGGGAAGCTACTCGACTGTCACTGGCGGACAGCTACTCGGCTCCACTGGTGCAGCTCTCGGCTGCACTGGTGGACAGCTACTCGGCTGCCACTGTGGGACAGCTACTCGACTGCCACTGGTGACATGTACTCGGCTGCCACTCGGTGACAGCCTATCGGCTGCCACTGTGACAGCTACTCGGACTGCCATGGGACAGCTACTCCGGCTGCCAACTGGTGACAGCTACTGACTGCCACTGGTGACAGCTACTCGGCTGCCACTGGTGACAGCTACTCGACTGCCATGGTGACAGCTACTCGACTGCCACTGGTGACAGCTACTTCGCTGCACTGGCGACAGCTACTCGGCTGCCCTGGTGCAGCTACTACTCGACTGCGACTGCGACAGCTACTCGCTGCCAACTGTGACAGCTCTCGGCGCCACTGGTGACACCTACTTTCGGTGCACTGGTGACAGCCTACTCGATGCGACTGGCGACAGCTACTCGGCTGCACTGGTGACAGCTACCGGCTGCCACTGGGTGACAGCCTACTCGACTGCGACTGGGCGAGCTACTTCGGATGCCACTGGTGACAGCTACTCGGCTGCCACTGGTGAAGCTACTCGGCTGCCACTCGGTTGCAGTACTCGACTGCGACTGGCGACAGCTACTCGCTGCCACTTGACAGCTCTGGCTGCCCCTGGTGACAGCTACTGCGGCTCGCCACTGGTTGACAGCTACTCGACTGCCCACTGGCGACAGCCTACTCGACTGCCATGGTGACAGCTACTAGACTGCACTGGCGACAGCTACTCGACTGCCACTAGGTGACAGCTAACTCGACTGTCGCTGGTGACGCCTACTCGACTGCACTGGTGACAGTACTAGAACTGCCACTGCACAGCTACTCGACTGCCACTTGGTGAAGCTATCGACTGTCGCTGTGACAGCTACTCCGAACTGGCACTGGGATAGCTGTCACCAGTGGCAGTCGAGTTAGCTGTCACCAGTGGCTGCCCAAGATTACCGAACAAGATGCCTGCTGTTTAGCAATATATATAATCCTTAAACTGGACTTAAGAATAAAACTAACCTTCAGACCAACTACTACAATATTTACCAGGTACAGGTCTCGCAGCGGATGGGTGTCGGGAGGTGGCCCCCAATCCAAAAATTTCATAACGTAATTCCAAAGATTTGTTGACCTCTACTAAACTCCAATAACTAAACTGCCCCTTATTTTTATAGCTGCATCTGCAAGTGGACGTGACTCCTCGCGGGGCGCACTGGAGCTGTCCTACTGGCACGCAAGCCTGGGCGGCTGGTGCGTGGCGGCGGCGAAAGTTTAACGTTTTCTCTTTGTTTGATGTTGTTTACAGACAGGGTGCTTGATTTAAGCTTTTGCTTTTGTACCCTTCTGCTTTATTTCACATGTCATTTCAATTTTTAGTTATAAAATGCTGATGATGATGATGGTACAGCTACTCGACTGCCACTGGTGACAGCTACTCGCACTGCCACTGGTGACAGCTACTCGACTGCGTGGCTGTGCCAGTGGCAGTTCCGATAGCTGTCGACCAGTGGCAGCCGAGTAGCTGTCACCAGTGGCAGTTCGAGTGCTGTCACCAGTGGCAGTCTACTCGACTGCACTGGTGAAGCTACTCGACGCCCTGTGACAGCTACTCGGCTGCCACTGGTGAGAGCTACTCGACTGCCATGGTGACAGCTATCGCTTGCCACTGGGTGGACAGCTACTCGCTGCCACTGTGACAGCTACTCGGCTGCCACTGGTGAAGAGCTATCTGGCTGCCACTGTGCCAGCATCGGCTGCCACTGTGAGAGCTACTCCGCGCTGCCACTGGTGACAGCTACTGGCTGCCACTGTGAACATTACTCCGCTGCCACTGGTGACAGCTACTCGGCTGCCATGGTGACAGCTACTTGACTGCCACTGTGCAGTTCCGCTGCCACTGGTGACCAGCTACGATTGCCACTGGTGACAGCTACTGACTGCCACTTGTGACAGCTACTTGACTGCACTGGTAGAACAGCTAACCGCTGCCACTGGTGACAGCTACTCGGCTGCCACGTGACAGCTTACTTCGGCTGCCAGGTGACAGCTACTCGCTGCACTGGTGACAGCTACTTGACTGCCACTGGTGCGTACTCTCGGCTGCCACGGTGACAGCTACTCTTCGGCTGCACTGGTGCAGCTACTCGGCGCCAATGGCGACAGCTACTGGCTGCCTGGTGACAGCTACTCGACTGCACTGGTGACAGCTATACGGGACTGCACCGTGACAGCTACTCGGCTGCACTGGCGAACAGCTACTCGACTGCCACTGGTGACAGCTACTGCGGCTGCCACTGGCGACAGCTACTCGGCTGCCACTGGCGACAGCTACTCGACGCCACTGTGACAGCTACTCGAATGCCACTGTGACAGCTACTCTCGACTGCCACGGCGACAGCTACTCACGCCACTGGTGACAGCTATACTCGGCTGCCATGGTGACAGCTACTCGACTACACTGGTAACGCTTACTCCGACTGCCCTGGTGACAGCTACTCGGCTCCACGGTGACAGCATCGACTGCCACTGGTGACAGCTACTCGGATGCCACTGGTGAGCTACTTGACTGCCACGGTGCAGCTACTCGACTCACTGGTGACAGCTACTCGATGCCACTGGTGAAGCTACTCGGCTGCCACCTCGGCGACAGCATCGCTGCCACTGGTGACAGCTACTCGATGCCACTGGTGACAGCTACTCGGCTGCCCACTCGTGACAGCTACTCGTCTGCCACTGGCGACAGCTACTCGACTGCCACTTGTGACAGCTACTCGGCTCACTGTCGACAGCTACTCGACTGGCACTGGTGACAGCTACTCGACTGCCACTGGCAGACAGCTACTCGACTGCCACTGGTGACAGGCTACTCGGGCTGCCACTGGTGACAGCTACCGACTGCCACTGGTGACAGCTACTCGCCTGCCACTGGTGACAGCTACTCGGCTGCCATAGGCGACAGCTACTCGAGCTGGCCACGGTTGACAGCTACCGGCGCCACTGGTGACAGCTAATCTCGCTGCCACTGGTGACAGCTACTCGGCCGCCACTGGCGAAGCTACTCGCTGCCACTGGCGACAGCTACCGGCTGCCACGGTGACAAGCTACTCGGCTGCCACTGTACAGCTACTCGCTGCCACTGGTGACAGTTACGGCGCACTGTGACAGCTACTCGAATGCCACGGTGACAGCTACTCGACTGGCCATGGTGACAGCTACTCGACCTGCCACTGGTGAAGTACTCGCACTGCCACTGGTGACAGCTACTCGGCTGCCACTGGTGCCAGCTACTCGACTGCACTGGTGACAGCTACCTCGAGCCACTGGTGACAGCTATCGGCTGCCACTGGTGACAGCTACTCGGCTGCCACTGGTGACAGCTACTCGACTGCCACTGGTGACAGCTACTCGGCTGCCACTCGTGACAGCTACTCGGCTGCCACTGGTGACAGCTACTCGGCTGCCACTGGCGACAGCTACTCGACTGCCACTGGCGACAGCTACTCGACTGCCACTGGTGACAGCTACTCGCTACTCGACTGACAGTAAACAAACTACTCGGCTGCCACTGGTGACAGCTACTCGACTGCCACTGGTGACAGCTACTTGACTGCCACTGGTGAGAATGCCACTGGTGACAGCTACTGATACAGGTTAGACAGAGACAGGATACTGCAAGCCGCTACTGCTGCCGCTCCTGCCGCTCCTGCCGCTCCTGCCGCTCCTGCCGCTCCTGCCGCTCCTGCCGCTGCTGCCGCTGCTGCCGCTCCTGCCGCTGTTACCGCCGCTGCCGCTGCCTGCAGCTGTCGCTGCTCGTCAGGGCCGAAGCCAGCAAAGCAGTAGCACTCTGCTAACTCTCACGAGTGACCTTCTGACGACCAAACCGCGAGCATAGTCGGAGGCCAGGCGGTAACGGCACAAACTTGCTTCGCCTATCTAAAAGTCCTTGCCTAGCTCAGGATTTTTCACTATGGAAAAGAAAAAACACAATTCTAAAGGAATTAGTGTTGTTTCGCATGGATTCTAAAAATCGTTCGGTTAACTTACCTAGTACCTACTGCACTGGAGACGGGTGCCGCAGACTGTGCGCTGGTCCCACTGTCCCGCCTTCACACAAGACACCGGAGTGTAGAGACCAATCGATACGCAATCGCATACTCTCGCCACACACATGTCAGGCGCCATGGCTTATCGACCGATTCCACCCTCCCCACACCGGAGAACGGCCCTGTTCAGGGGATGGAACTTTATATCTCATGGGGAGGACCCGAGCCCCCCCCCCCAATGATTTCAAATTTTAACATTAAGCCTATGACGTTGCGTGGTAAGAATTGAGTTAAAATCTATCAAATTAACATTAGAACCCCGAGCGATTTCATACAGATCCACCCCTGGGCCTGTTCGATATACGATAAGCTCATGACGTCACTTACCAGCCGTCACCTGTCGCCCGAGATGACCGCCTGGCGCCTTGGGTGCGTCACGAGACCACCTCGTGTCAGACCACAGACACCGTGCAGCTTGTCAACTGCCGACTCTCGCCTAGTCAGCTCGCCGGCAGGCCTCCGCGTCAGACCAGCTCACACAGACAGACCCTCCCTCTCAGCACCGGGCACCGAGATTGGTCAGCTCAGAACAAGTATACACAATGTACACAGAGCTCTTGACTCTGTTGACGTCACGGCAGATTACAGAGATTCGCTGCTGGCTGATCAGCACGTGCCAGCCTGAGCCAAGGTCCACTGATCAGCACATGCCAGCCAAGGTCCGCTGATCAGCACATCACATGCCAGCCAAGATCCGCTGATCAGCACATCACATGTCAGCCAAGGTCCGCTGATCAGCACATGTCAGCCAGGCTGAGCCAGGCTGGCTGAGAGTTGGCGATTTCAAGCGCGCAAATGCCCAGAGTTTCGGTGGAGAAGTATGTAGATATGCACAGCGACCATTGGCGTCGGAAGCGGGGGGGGGGCGAGGGAGGCATCCCTCCAAGCGGGAGGCGTCCCCCCAAACGTTTTCGGATTTTAACCCGCGCACTGCAGGGGGGGTGATTTCCGCCCCCTCAGGTTTTTCAGAAGTAGCGGAAAAACGGCGGCTCGCAGCGCCGCCAAATTTCGTACACTGTTTGGCATCAATTACCCACACTTTTGGAAGAAGTTTTGACTTGGGTCATCCAGGTCAGGTCACTCAAGTCCATCGTCAAGTGATCTCACCTCAAAAAATGTTTTGCGTATACGTGCCAAAGCCACGCAGTCTTTTTTTCTGAAAGGTTTGGAAACTTGCAGGATTTTCATCAAGAATAATCAGTATCTACAATTCGTATATCTCGGATTTTTTCGTTATCAGGTGCAAAAGGTCAGCGTCAATTTCCTGACCTCCCCTCAATTATAAGTGAATGGGAAAATAAAAAACCAAATGCTTCCCTTGGTTCAGATAATATGCATCGTAGATCAGGCTAATTCTTTCAGAATCATGCATATTTTAGCTCATTCTAAAATTGATTCAAGGTCTGCCCAATTGTTGCTTTAGTGATTTTCTACAAGGTCATCTGGAGGTATCTTGAGGTCATCAGCAATGATTTTGTTAATAACTCTTTGGTATAGAAAAGAGATAGAGTACGACTTATTTGACACCAATGTGTTCTGTCGTCGTCTGGCCGCGTTGCCCATATGCCCAATATGACCTACCTGGGTCACCAAATGACCTTTTGACCTAGGTCACTCGTTTTTGAAGTTGACCTTACCAGTCACCGGGTATATGTGTTTCAAAGCGAATCAATGAGACAAACACGATGAGCCTCAACATAATTTTTTCCCTATCTTTCTTTAGGTACATGTCTATTCACGGAAAAACTGTTTTGCTAGAAACAGTTATTTTTGACTCATGACCCTGGAGGCCTAAACTATTGATCTGAGCTCAATTTTAGGACCTATAGAATTAGTTATGCGGGCGATTTGAAATTTCAATAGCTTTCAATGCTTCTCTTAATTGTTTGCTCTCTAGCTGATCATAGTTTTCCGAAGATAATCGGGATTAGGGTTTCTGGAAAAGCAGTCCTCAAGCACGTCCAAAACGCGGAAAATTGACCTTTGGGTGACCAACTGGTGGTACCTTCATGTGACCTTGATCCAAGAAAGTCTGAAAATACTTCTGATAGAGCTGCGCCTAGAAGCTATTCTTAATGCCGTTTTCCGCTGTCGCTACTTTCTGCCGTAGTTTTTGTGAGATCTCACGGGGGTGCGGAAATCAAACCCCCTGCAGTTCGTGTTCGGCGCGAACCCCTGCAGTGCACGCGGGTTAACATTACGTCTATTTCTATGGGGCGTTGCAATGTCGAGAAGTTAGCCAACACCCAACAAAACGGAACTTTGCAACGACAAAATTGTACGCCCAAAATACGCATGCAGGTCAAGTCGCATACGATGATTATGAATCTGATGTTATTTTTATGTCAAGGTCAAATGTGAAGGTCAAATGAGTAAAGTAAGCTGTGTATCTTTTACAAACGGTACACCGCATGGCCTCGCAAAGGCCGCCATTCAAAAGAGCGCATTAAAATGCAGGTGGGAGAAACGCCGAAATTTCGATCAAGGTCACCCAAGGTCAACCATCAAGATCAAAATCCATAAAAATCGTCATTTTATACATTTTTACGGACAAACAATCCATAGCACGTTATTTAAAAGGCACCGCTCGAAAGAGCGCATTAAAATACAAGTGGGACTTCTGCTTAAATTGTGATGAATGTCACCCAAGGTCACCCGTTAAAGTAAAACTACCAAATCCCTCAAAATCAACATTATGTAGGTATTTTTTTACGAACAAACGCTGCATTGCACGGTTTTAATAGGTACCACTTAAAAAGAGCGCATCAAAATGTAAGTGGATCTTTTGCCGAAAATTTTATTAAGGTCACTGAAGGTCACCCATCAAGGTCAAACAATCAAAATCCCTCAAAATCGACCTTCGTACCTTTTTACGGACAAGCGATGCATTGCACATTTTTTAAACGACACCAACCGAAAAAAACGCATTAAAATGAAAGTGGGCCTCTGCCGAAATTTGTATCAAGGTTACCCAAGGTCACAATGAAAAAATCAAAATCCATCAAAATCGATCCAATGCATCTACCTTTTAACGGAAAAACAGTGCAATGCACGATTATTTAATTATTAAAGGGTACTAATCGAAAGAACGCATACAAATGCAGGCGGGACTTCCACAGCAATTTCGATCAAGGTCACCCAAGGTCACCCACCAAAGTTTAACTCTCGAAATCCCCAAAAATATACATTATGTACCTTTTTACAGACAAACGGTGCATTGCATGATTCTTAACCCTCGCCCTATGGGAGCTTTTCTCACCTTCGCCCTACGGGAGGGGGGTTATAAAACGCCCCCCTGTTAACTTCCAAACCAAGCAGCACAGAGCAACACGGTAAGAATCAGTATGATGCCTGTGATGTGAGGAATTTAACGGTATCCAGTTTTTCGGTTTCGGGTCAACGGGTGACCTTCCAGGTAAAGTGAATGACCTCGACTCGACCACGTCCAGAATAGCGTTTTGCTCTGTCAGAAACCCTAAAAATAGAAAGCATGGGTGGAGCTTTTAAGAAAAAGTTGGTGGGGCAAAATGTCAAATTGGCTTGCTGTTTGGCATGGTTGAGGTGAAACATGACCATTCTAATGCCAGGAAACCTTCAAATCTGACAAAAGTTGGTGGGGCAAAACACAAAGCTGGTGGGGCAGTTGCCCCACCAATTGAATAGGAAACTCCACCCGTGCCCAGCAGTGACCGCTAGCAGCCCCCCCCCTAGTGACCAAATTCCCCCCCAGTGGGAGTGTTTTTACATATGTTATTTGACGCGGAAAACTGAAGCCCCATTTCATCATTTCATGAAGGTGTTCCGGAAATATATGATATGAATTATGATATGAATAAAATACTATATAAGTGCAATTTTACGATTCTATTTTGATTCGATCCAATCCATATTCAACCAGAGGGAATGTGGTTTCAGTTGCGCTCATCCTTTAAACTTCAGGGAAACAATGAAGTCCTGAATGTTAACCGCATAAATAAGTCAGACAAAATACATAAAACCCAGCATTGTCTCAACGGCTTGCTCCAAATTCAACCTATCGGTGCGCATGGATAGTTATTCATATCGACCAAGGATCACCTGGCCCGTGCACATTCCCCTTGGCTCTGCGATGCTTAGAAAAATGTGCTGGTGTCATTTACTGTTTTAGAGAACAATGCCAAATGTGCGGAGTGTTTTATACTGTTAAGAAGATAATTTAAGTTGTTTGTCCTTTGAAAATTGGCAACTTACTACTAGATTATAGTATAGTATTATATTTATAGTACATTTTTGTTGTCTACTCCACATCACAAATGTAGGTATGCAGCAGCAGTAACAGGTATATATAGGTGCAACCTTATGACTTAGCAGCAGTCCCCAGTGAAAATTCCTTGGCCAAGGCATTGCAAATGTAAATAAAAAGGCATGTTACTACACCAGTTTTGTCTCAGAAATACAAAACAAGTATTTATTTGTCCGTATCTGGTAAAAAAGTAAAAAAAGTGAATTTAAAAAATGACGTCATGAGTTTCTTGCACTTGGGAGCCATCACTCATTCAAAATGAGAGATATTGCTTTGCAGTTTTGTTTGAACATTTTCCATACACAGTTTCTCTCACATACATTCCGGTTTCTTCCGTCAAGATCACCCATCAATGTCAAACTCTAAAAATCCATCAAAATATAGGTACCGTGTGTGCCTTTTTACGGACAAACAGAACATTGCAAAGTTGATATATTTTGAGGGATTTTGATTGTTTGACCTTGATGGGTGACCTTGATCGAATTTTCGGCGGAATTCCTACATGAATTTGGATGCGCTTTTTCAATGGGTGCTTTAACCGGCGCCCCACTAGGGGTCAAGTCTAAAAAAAAGTTCACGACCACCTCACAAAAAGTTTGCGGTCGTGCCATGACCACAGTTTCTAAGGGATGGATATAAAAGTTTTAGGATTGCTTTAAGTCATTAGTATCTACAAATTGTCTATCTCGGATTTGGTTATATCAGTGACCTTAGGTCAGGTCAATTTTGTGACCTCCCCATTACAAGTCAATGGATAAATAATCAAATACCTTTTTTCGAGGATATCAGTCCATTTCCTTCTGAATAATGTTATCATAGGATATTATGTATGATCCAAGTGCAGGTTTTGTTCAGTGACCCATACGGGGTCATCTAAGGCCATCCGAGGTCACCAACACCTTTTCGTCAATAACTCTGGACATAATGCAGATAGAGAATTGAAACTATCACCAATGTGTTTGTCTCGTCGACACACGTCTCCTTATATGAAACATGACCTGCTTGGGTCACCACTTGACCATGACCTGAGCTCATTTTTTTAAGTTGACCTAACATGGTAAAAATTAACAATTTCCAAACAATTTCAAAACTTAAAACATTTCCAAAGCGCCTTGACGAGACAAACACGATGGCGTAAAGAGTATGGCGTAAAGAGTAAAGCGTTATCTCTATTAAGTAAGAAGTGACTAGCGAAAATATTTTTTGCAAAAAAACAGCATTTGTTACTTTAATTACCCCTACAGCCTAAACTATTGAACTGAGGTCAAATTTGAGGACAAATAGANATAGCAACAACAACGACTGCAGTGAGATTGCATTGCTTTGAAGTGGTAATGAACTGGTATGCGGAGTGGGAAAGTGTTTTCTGCAGAGACGCAATAGGGTGGTAAATTTGCGAGAAATTGCATATTAGAAAACTCCCTACCAATAATCTTGAAGAAAAGGTTGTGAAAAAGTGTCTGGTGTTGTGAAATTCAACATAGGCAATATCATAGCCTTGAATATGTTTTAACACTGTTTTGAGAGACATTATAAGAATATGGACTCCGTAATGTCGTAAAAAAAACGAAAGAGCTGATGAAGGCGCAAGCCGAAAGCTTCTATCAATTTTTATAAATTATATTTTTTTTGGCATAATGAGAGTAAGGTTAGCAATTTTGATTCTGATAGGCAATATCATTCAATTTTCAATTAGAAACATTGTCATATAATTATATGTAAGTGTTAAAATATGATATTTTGTCCGTACATCAACATTTACATTTTCAACTATAAGCTTGAAGAAAGGGATTATTTAAAAGTTGACGTTTTAAACCATTCTTGCTACTTTGACATTCAAAATACATGTATTGTCTGCATTTATTTGATATTTTATTTGAGATTGAATTTTGCGGCCATCTCGCCACCGATCTTAAGGCTCACCTGCGCGCGATCCATTGCCCTGCGATTGTCCTGTCTGTGCCCACTCCCAGTCTCTGTGTCAGTACACAATTCGCCGTGTGCCCGGTTCACTTTACGCAGATTATGGCGATCCTCGGCCGAGTCTTCCTCCTCAACGCTACACCGTGGCGGGTAGAGCATCTGAGCTGGCTCTGACCGGTCAGATAGCACTGCTGTCGCCCCTGGGCGGCTGGGCGGGTAGACCATCTGACCTGGCTCTGACCGGTCAGATAGCACTGCTGTCGCCCCCGGGCGGCTGGGCGGGTAGAGCATCTGACCTGTCTCTGACCGGTCAGATAGCACTGCTGTCGCCCCCGGGCGGCTGGGCGGGTAGAGCATCTGACCTGGTCTGACCGGTCAGATAGCGACTGCTGGTCGCCCCCGGCGGTGGGCGGGTAGAGATCTGTACCTGGCTCTGACCGGTCAGATAGACTGCTGTCCGCCGCGGGCGGCTGGGCGGGTTAGACATCTGACTGGCTCTGACCGGTCAGATAGGCACTGTGTCCCCGGGCGGGGCCTGGGCGGGTAGAGCATCTGACCTGGCTCTGACCGTCAGAAGCAACTGCTGTCGCCCCCGGGCGGCCTGGGCGGGTAGAGCATCTGACTGGCTCTGACCGGTCAGAATAGCACTGCTGTCGCCCCGGGCGGCTGGCGGGGTAGAGCATCTTGACCTGGCTCTGACCGGTCATGATAGCACTGCTGTCGCCCCCGGGCGGCTGGGCGGGTAGAGATCTTCTGAGCTGGCCTCTGACGGTCAGTAAGCACTGCTGTCGCCCCCGGGCGGCTGGACGGTAGAGCATCTGACCTGGCTCTGACCGGTCAGATAGCCACTGCTGTCCGCCCCCGGGCGGCTGGGCGGTAGAGCATCTGACCTTGGCTCTGACAGTCAGATAGCACGTGCTGGTCGCCCCCGGGCGGCTGGCGGGTAGAGCATCTGAACTGCCAAGTGACCGGTCAGAGTAGCACTGCTGTCGCCCCCGGGCGCTGCGGCCGGGTAGAGCATCTGACTGGCTCTGCGCGGTCAGATAGCACTGCTGTCGCCCCCGGGCGGCTGGCGGGTAGAGCATCGGGACCTGGCCCTGACCGTCAGATAGCCTGCTGTCGCCCCGGGCGGCTGGGCGGTTAGAGCATCTGAGCTGGCTTGACCGGTCAGATAGCAAACTGCTGTCGCCCCCGGGCGGCTGGGCCGGGTAGAGCATCTGAGCTGGCTCTACCGGTCAGATAGCACTGCTGTCGCCCCCGGGCGGCTGGGCGGGTAGATGCATCTGACCTTGGCTCTTGACCGGGTCAGATAGCACTGCTGTCGCCCCCGGGCGGCTGGCGGGTAGAGCATCTTGAGGCTGGTCTGACCGGTCAGATACGCACTGGCGTCGCCCCGGCGGACTGGGCGGGTAGAGGCATCTGACTGGCTCTGACCGGTCAATAGCACTGCTGTCGCCCCGGGCGGCTGGGCGGTGGTCGAGCATCTGAGCTGGCTCGACCGGTCAGATAGCACTGCTGCGCCCCGGGCGCTGGCGGGTAGAGGCCATCCTGACCTGGCTCTGACCGGTCAGAATGCACTGCTGTCGCCCCCGGGGGCCTGGGGCGGGTAGAGGCATCTGACCTGCGCTCTGAACCGTCAGATAGCACTGGCTGTCGCCCACGGGGCGGCTGGGCGGGTAAGCATCCTACCTGGCTCTGGACCGGTCAGATAGCACTGCTGTCGCCCCCGGCGGCTGGGCGGGTAGAGGCATCTGCCTGGCTCTGACCGGTCAGATGACTGCTGTGCCCCCGGGCGGCTGGCGGGTAGAGCATCTGGCTGGCTCTGACCCGGTCAGATAGCACTGCTGTCGCCCCCGGGCGGCTGGGCGGGTAGAAGCAATCTGAAGCTGGCCTCTGGACCGGTCAGTAGCTACTGCTGTCGCCCCCGAGCGGCTGGGCGGGTTAGAGCATCTGAAGCTGGCTCTGACCGGTAGATAGCACTGCTGTCGCCCCCGGGCGGCTGGGCGGGTAGAGCATCCTGACGCTGGCTTCTGACCGGGTCAGAAGCACTGCGTCGCCCCCGGGCGCTGGGCGGGTTAGAGCATCTGACCTGGCTCCTGACGGGTCAGATAGCACTGCTGTCCCCCGGCGCTGGGCGGTAGAAGCATTGATGGCCTGACCGGTCAGAGAGCAACTGCTGTCGCCCGGGCGGCTGGCGGGTGAGCAATCTGCACCTGGCTTCTGACCGGTCAGATAGCACTGCATGTCGCCCCGGCGGCTGGGCGGGTATGAGCATCTGACCTGGCCTCTGACGCGGTCAGATAGGCACTGCTGTCGCCCCCGGGCGGCTGGGCGGGTAGAGCATCTGACCTGGCTCTGACCGGTCAGATAGCACTGCTGTCGCCCCCGGGCGGCTGCAGCAGCAGATCGCTGAATCTCGTAGGAAATATGGGTTTCTCGTACCTTTCGAAGGGTAGCCTTGGCAATGCTGCATCGTTACCTTACGGGTGTAGTGGGTGGTTGTCACGGCTTGTTTGTGACTACTAACAGGACCATTAGCGCTTGAGGTCGTGCCCAGTCAGGCGGCTGATCTGGTTCTTTATCTTACCTCTAGCTTTGGCGTGACGCGGCCTCGACCTCTGCCAACTCCCCTCATCTGGGCTCCTTATCTGACTCATCTGAAAGACAGACGCCCTGATGCATAGGCTGAGGGAGACGATAAAAAAAAGAGAGAAACAAAAAAAAATGTTGTCTTGGAGAGCGTCTGACTGGAGCTTGTGAGCGTTGACTTGCCGCCGTGACTGCGTATCCGCGACTGTCGCTCTAGGCGCGAGAACTAGCCGCAGAAATGTGTGAGAGCTGGCCACAGGCCTCGCGCTAATGTCGATTCTACTCTACGAGCTACCGTGAACTCCCCACAACATTTCAACAAGACAGCTTTGACTATTAGCTGTGAGGTGTCGCGGCAGCTGTTCAATATGCACAATAACGATATGCACAATAGCACAAATCAATGTGCACAATAACAGGGCGGTTGTGTGACGTTGGTGTTTTTTTGTGCATGGTTGTTGTGGTTCGTATGGGTCGACTTGTGTCGATGATTGTTTTTCTGGTCGTCCAAACACCGGTATAACCAGACTAGCTCTCATATTACGCACCCCTGCATTCATATTACGGCGCTGTGCGCGTATTTGTCCCGTTATTTGTGGACTAGCTAATGACGCCTCATCCTCGTGACGTCATTTCTGGCGCATTCGCCGCCGGCGCCGACTTCGTGCTAATTCACTGTGGCGGGTGGCATCAGCTGCTAATGACTGCGGCTGGTTCGTTATGCAACGGTTGGAGAGCAGTCGTGTGGGGGAGGGAGGGAGGTGAGGAGGGAGGGGAACGGAGGGATGGGGTCGAGCTGACGAGAGGTGGCGAACGGTGCGACTGGTCTGGAACGGACGGGTAGATGTGAGCAGTCTATTGTGGAGAGCAGACGTTATTTCTGTGAAACTTCAGATTGCTCTCAGCTTTTCGGGAAGTATTATGATTTTTTATATATTTTCTCGCATAATGGAGACAAATAGTTATGAAAAATATTTGTTATAATCAGGGATTGTTTCGTTGATGACTGACAGTCGGAGGCGCAACCCAAAACATTTTAGCATAGATAAGTTGCTATGCATTGTTTTATTTTTGATCGTATGTTTGTGCATTCCTTTTGTAGCTTTTTATGATCTATGCCTCCCCATATTTCATCGAAATTGACCACCACACTACGGCTCTGCGCCATGCATTTCTCATTCATATCCTCAATCTTGAGCTTGACAGTGAACAAATTGACACTAAGATTTGCTAAGACTTGCATGCTTTGAGATCATGCTTTTCTTATAGAAATAACCGGATTGATGACAATGTCATCGGCTACACCAAAGATATAAGTAGTTACTATGTATAAGGGCTATAAACAAAGCTTGCAATATTTTGCAACAACCGTTTACATCTTAACCCGCGCACTGGCAGGGGGGGTGATTTTCCGGCCCCCCTCAGGTTTTCAGGAAGTAGCGGAAAACGGCGGGCGCGCAGCGCCGCCAAATTTTCGTACACCTGTTTGGGGCATCAATTACCCCTTTGGAAAAAGTTTTGACTTAAGGTCATCTTAGGTAGGTCACAAGTCCATGTCAAGTGACCTACTTCAAAAATGACTGCGTTCGTGCCAAAGCCACAGTCATTTTCCGAAAGTTTGAAGCTTGCAGGATTTCATAAGACTAATCAGTACTACAATTCGTTTATCTCGGATTTCGTATCGGGTGGACCAAGGTCAGGGTCAATTTCCTGACCTCCCCATTATATATGAACGGGAAACTAAACAAGATGTTTTCCTTTCAGACAAATATGCATTGGGTCAGCTATTCTTTCAGAATCATGCTATTTTAGTCATTCTAAATGATCAAGGTGAAATTGTTGCTCAGTGATTTCTACAGGTCATCTGAGGTCCATCTGAGGTCATCAGCAATGATTTGCTAATACCCTTGGTAGAAACAGAGATAGAGACGGATTAGTTGAACCCTGTGTTCCGTCTCGTCTAGCCGCGTTGCCCATATGCAATGAGCTACCTGGGTACCAATGAACCTTGACCTGAGGTCAAATTTTGAAATTGACTGACCAGGTCACCGTGTAATGTGTTCAAAGCGCATCAAATGAGACAAACACGATGACGTCAAAATGATTTCCCTATCTTTCTTAGGTGACATCGCTGATTTCGAAAAACTTTTGGGCTAAGAAACAGGTATTTTGACCCTTTCATGACCTCTGGAGCTAACTATTGATCTGAGATCAATTTTTGAAGGCCAATTCATGCGAATTGGCCAATTTCAATACTATCGATTGCCTCTCTAATCTGGTTTGCTCCTAGCTACATAGTTTTCCGAGATCATCGGGGGTTTCTGGAAAAGAGTACTAAAATAGTCCTAAAAA
Organism: Semibalanus balanoides; assembly: GCA_014673585.1. Taxonomy (NCBI): domain Eukaryota; kingdom Metazoa; phylum Arthropoda; class Thecostraca; order Balanomorpha; family Balanidae; genus Semibalanus; species Semibalanus balanoides. The sequence goes on along the minus strand of VOPJ01001848.1, from coordinate 35,670 downwards.
CCGGAAAATCTGACCCTTTGGTGACCACTGGTGACCTCAATGTGACCTGATCCAAGAAAAGTACTGAAATATTTCGATAGACTTGCTAGAGCTATCTAATGCCGTTTTTCCGCTGTCGGCTACGTTGCGTATCGTTTGGAGATCTCACGGGGGGCGGAAATCACCCCCCATGCAGTTCGTGTTCGGCGCGAACCCCCTGCAGTGCGCGGGTTAACAATACCAACAATTACGATCTTATCGTATCAGTGAATGCTGTGCACCTGCTGCAAACTTGGCAACTCTTTATTTCCAATTGTATGAAACATTTTGTTGTTAGCGACAATTTGTGTAATTATTTTATAACTCAAAATATGATAGTAAGCCCTTTGTAGCCTTGACTCAAAGAGTAAGACAGCGTTTCAACTCAGATGCTAGCAAATCAGCCTTGAACATTTCTTGAAATGCGTTCCTCTTGTAACCTTAATGTTAAATGTGAAGCAAGATTTGTTTACTTAAAGTTATTAAAATAAATCAGCTTTCAACATTTCATGAACACAAACTGCGTTGAACTGATATAAGCATGCCCATGACATCAGCAGTGGTCCGTTTGTACTCCCATTCCCCAGCCTGCCTCCCTGCGTCTGCCTCCCCGCTTATGCCTCCTTTCTACGGCCCTGTGTTTTCTCATTGTATCTGCTTCCCTGCTTCTGTCTGTATCTACATTCCTACCAATGGCGCCGTGGACCGGCCTGTGTTTTCTCATTGTATCTGCTTCCCTGCCTATGTCTGTACCTACATCTACACCCTTGTCACCGTGCACCCGTCTCCCTGTCTCTGTATCCCTCCTTCCCTGTCGCAATATATTGTCCCTCCTACGGCTGCTGCTGACACTACTGTCCTGTTAATACATATACAGTATACAGGGAGTACCCGTGTGACCACCCCTTCGACTGCTGCTGACCTCACTGTCCTGTCTACACAGGGAGTACCCGTGTGACCACTACACGGCCGTCATCAACGTGACGCTGCTGAACACGGGCTGCCCGCGGACCGAGATCCACCAGACAGCGCTGCAGCTGCTGCAGCTGCTGGACAAACGCTTCTTCGGCCGCGATGGACGCCACCTGGCCACCGAGAACGAGACAGGTTAGTTCCAGGGACACGCGGGGAATGAAACAGGTCACGGAGGACGGGACAGGTCAGTCGCAGGACACATGGAGGACGGGACAGGTCAGTTACAGGTCACACGGAGGACGGTGAAACAGGTCAGTCACAGGTCACACGGAGGACGAAAGAGGTCAGTTACAGGTCACACGGAGGACGGGACAGGTCAGTTACAGGTCACACAGGACGAGATAGGTAATTCCTGAAGTAACGCAGGACCGCACAGGTCAGACCTGAAGTCACCCAGGACGAGATCAGTCAGTTCAAAGGTCACATAGAATAGCGGTCATTGTCGGGGAGAGGTCCGGAGACGTCTTAACAGACCGAGAAGTGCCCTACTCAGAGCCCTCGCACAGAGCCAGGCGCGTGTCAGTGTTGGTGTGGTGAAGTCTCCAAACACCCTGTGACATCAGCTGATAATGGTCGACCGCCGACCGGAGCGGCATATGANCGATTCTTTCCATGCAACGTCCATTGGCGTAATCTTAAAATCCGAAGATGTTGGGGGGCAGTTGCCCCCCCCCCCGGCTCCTACGCCTATGACAGGGATCGAATCCGTAAACGTATGGCTCAAATCCTAAAAGGGAGGACGTGTCCGTTAGCCTAATGTAAATGCCATGGGTTCGTTTGCCAAATGTCAGACGATCTGGCCTCGAACCTCTTTGGCATTTTGTCGTAATTAGGTATATTGTATTTCTCTCCAAGTGTTACTGAAAATATATTTGCCAGAGAAGGGAGCGTTCCATCTTCCCTCCAATTAGTTTTGTTAGAACTATTTTGCCATCTATATCGCTTATGTACCTACATTTGTATTTCTAATTGTGATGACATTTTGAATGTGATTGCGAATATTACTGACTTTGTTGTCGCTCTCAAACATAACTCAGTATTTGCGATGTCGTCGCAGATATCTTCGCTAACTTGACGCACATCTAAACGCCGCCTGGCACAGTAAAGGTAATGCCGATTACCGGTACAGTGCTGGTTAATGCTGTTCAGGCTCGACCAACAACAATGTGACAGCGTTGGTTCTTGCGAACGGTGTCATGTAACGTTTTGATAACGTTTCTGTGAGCCCACAGAAAAGCATTGTAACAGCGTTGTGTCGTGTCACAACCTTACCGCAACGTTGTGACGTCAGTTACCTATTTAACTAAGAAGTAAGTAAAGTTATCTATGACATTCATTAGGTATGTGTGATGTCACTCAGTGTTTCACACAGGCACGTAGCCAGGATAGTGCTCAGGGGGGGGAACGTCGGAAAAAATCACATTATGCTTTTCATCAGCCATATGCTGCTGACCGGGGGGGGGGGGTCCGGGTTTTCAGAGAATCTCATTCTATCTAGTGTGAATTTAAATTTACGCTCAGGGGGGGGCGTGCCCACCCACGATGGCTACGTCCCGGTTTCACAGACTTTGCTAGTCAGCCTGCTGTCAGCCTAGTTGAGGTGGAGCAGTAGATCCAGTATAACAGTCGTGTCCTTCGGGCTGAGCACGAGGAGCTTCAGAGGCGTCAGCAGCAGCGTTCACACACCAGAACATGTCGTAAAGAACAGCCGCCCGGTGACGACGATCAGAGACAGCCGACTAAACTGGAGGAGCTGACGTCCTCCCTGTGAGGACTGTGTCGTGTCCTCCCTCGCCTCGTGTGAGGACTGTGTCGTGTCCTCCCTTGCCCGGTGTGAGAACTATGTCGTGTCCTCCCTCGCCCCGTATGAGGACTGTGTCATGTCCTCTCTCGCCCCGTGTGAGGGCTGTGTCGTGTCCTCAACTCGCCCGTGTGAAGGATTGTGTCAAGGTCCTCACTCGCCATCCGATGTGAGGACTGTAGTCGTGTCCTCCCTCGCCCCGTGTGAGGACTGTGCCAGGTCCTCACTCGGCCCGTGTGAGGATTGTGTCATGTCCTCACTCGCCCCGTGTGAGGACTGTGGTCGTGTCCGCCTCTTCCTGCCGACCACCGTGTGAGGATTGTGTCAGGTCCTCACTCCCCGTGTGAGGACATGTGTCCGTGTCGTCCTCGCCCGTGTGAGGACTGCGTCGTGTCCCCTACCCTGCCCGGTGTGAAGAACTAAATGTCGTGTCCTCACTCGCCCGTATGAGGACTAGTGTCATGTCTCTTCGCCCGTGTGAGGGCTGTGTCGTGTCCTCACTTGCCCCGGTGTGAGATTGTGTCAGGGTCCACTCGCCCGTGTGAGGAATGGTGTCGTGTCCTCCCTCGCCCTATGAGAACTGGCCCAGGATCCTCCATCGCCCGTGTGAAGGATATGTGGTGTCATGTCCTCACTCGACTGGGGTGGGTCCGTGTGAGGGACTGTGTGTGTCCTCGCCATTCGCCCCGTGTGAGGACTGTGTCGTGTCCTCCCTCGCCCCGTGTGAAGGACTGTGTCGGTGTCCTCCTTGCCCGGTTTGTGAGAACTAGTCGTGTCCTCCCTCGCCCGTTATGAGGACTGTGTCATTCCTCTCTCGCCCCGTGTGAGGACTGTGTCGTGTTCCTCCCCTCGTCCAGTATGAGGACTGTGTCTTGCCTCCCTCGCCCCGTTTGAGAACTGAGTCGTGTCCTCCTCGCCCACAGTGTGAGGATGTGCGAGTCCTCCTCGCCCGTGTGAGGACTGTGTGTGTCCTCCTCGACCAGTGGTGAGGAACTGTGTCGAGTCCATCCCTTCGCCTGTGTGAGGTTTGTGTCATGTCCTCCTGCCGTGTGAGGACTGTGTCATGTCCTCCCTCGCCCCGTGTGAGGACTGCGTCATGTCCTCCCTCGCCCCGTGTGAGGACTGTGACGTGTCCTCCCTCGCCCCGTGTGAGGACTGGTGTCGTGTTCATCCTCGCCCCTTTGCGAGGACTGTGTCTTGTCCTACCCTCGTCCGTGGGAGGACTGGTCGTGTCCTCCCTCGCCCCGTGTGAAGGACTGTGTCGTTCCTCTCGCCTCGTGTAAGGATGTTGGGAGAGGATGTGTCTTGTCCTCCCTCGTTTCGTGTAAAGGCTTATGTCGTGTCACTCCCTCGCCCCGTGTAGGACTGTTTCGTGTCCTCCCTTGGCCTCGATGTGAGACTGTGTCCGTGTCCTACTCGCCCCGTGTGAGGACTGTGTTTGTGCCCTCTCTCGCCCCGTGTGAGGACTGTGTCTTGTCCTCCTGCCCCGTGTGAGGACTATGTCGTTGTCCTCACTCGCCTCGTGTGAGGACTGTGTCGTGTCCTCCCTCGCCCCGTGTGAGGACTGTTTCGTGTCCTCCCTCGCCCCGTGTGAGGATTGTGTCATGTCCTAACTCGCCCCGTGTGAGGACTGTGACGTGTCCTCACTCGCCTTGTGTCTTTGTCGTGTCCTCCCTCTCCCCGTATGAGGACTGTGCCGTGTCCTCCCTTGTCCAGAGTGAGGACTGTGTCGTGTCCTCCCTTGCCCCGGTGTGAGGAACTATGTCGTGTCCTCCCTCGCCCCGTGTGAGGACTGTGTCGAGTCCTCCCTCGCCCCGTGTGAGGACTGGTGTCTTTCCTCACTCGCCCAGTGTGAGGACTGTGTTCGAGTCCTCCCTCGCCCTGTGTGAGGTTTGTGTCATGTCCTCCCTCGACCGTGTGAGGACTGTGTCCATGTCCTCCCTACGTCCGTGTTGAGACTGCGTATGTCTCCCTTGCTCCGTGTGAGACTGTACGTTCTCCTCGCCTCGTGTGAGGAACTGTTTCGTGACCTCCCTCGCCCCGTGTGAGGACTGTGTCGTGTTCTCCCTCGCCCCTTTGCGAGGACTGTGTGGTGTCCTCCTTCGCCTCGTGTAAGGACTGTGTCGTTTCCTCCTCGCCCGTGGTGAGGACTGTGTCGTGTTCCTCCTCGCCTCGTGTGAGGGACTGTGGGAGAGGACTGTGTCTTGTCCTCCCTCGTTTCGTGTAAAGGCTATGTCGTGTCCTCCCTCGCCCCGTGTGAGGACTGTTTCGTGTCCTCCCTTGCCTCGTGTGAGGACTGTGTCGTGTCCTCCCTCGCCCCGTGTGAGGACTGTGTTGTGTCCTCTCTCGCCCGTAGTGAGACTGTGTCGTGTCTTCCTCACCCCGTGTGAGACTTAGTCGTATTCTCCCTCGCCCCGTGTGAGGACTGTGTCGGTGTCTCCCTTGCCCCGTGTGAGGATTGTGTCATGTCCTCCCTCGCCCCGTGTGAGGACTGTGTCGTGTCCTCCCTCGCCCCGTGTGAGGAACTGTGTCGTGTCCTCCCTCGCCCTCTGTGAGGACTTGTGTTCGTATGTCCTCCCTACGACCCGTGGAGGACTTTGTCGTGTCCCTCCTCGCCGCCTGTGAAGGACGTGTCTTGTCCTCGCCTCGCCACCGTGGGAGGACTGTGTCGTGTCCTCCCTTGCTCTGTGTGATGACTGTGTCGTGTCCTCCCTCGCACCGTGTGAGNTGTGCCGTGTCCTCCCTCGCCCCATGTGAGGACTGTGTCGTGTCCTCCCTCGCCCCGTGAAAGGACTGTGTCGTGTCCTCCCTCGCCCCGTGTGAGGACTGTGTCGTGTCCTCACCCTCGCCCCTGTGAGGGACTGTGTCGTGTACCTCCCTTCGCCCCGTGTGAGACTGTGTCGTGTCCTCCCCTCGTCCCGTGTGAGGACTGTGTCGTGTCCTCCCTCGCCCCGTGTGAGGACTATGTCGTGTCCTCCCTCGCCCCGTGTGAGGACTGTGTCGTGTCCTCCCTCGCCCTGTGTGAGCACTGTGTCGTGTCCTCCCTCGCCCCCCGTGTGAGGACTGTGCCGTGTCCTCCCTCGCCCCATGGTGAGGACTGTGTCGTGTCCTCCCTCGCCTCGTGTGAGGACTGTGTCGTGTCCTCCCTTGCCCGGTGTGAGGACTGTGTCGTGTCCTCACCTCGCCCCGTGTGAGGACTGTGTCGTGTCCTCTCCTCGCCCCGTGTGAGGACGTGGGAGGACTGTGTCGTGTCCTCAAACCGTTTCAGCTGGGAGTCCGCTGCCGCTCGAGGCGTTCTCTAGCAGACGCAGTGTAGAGACGGACCCAAGATAGGTATATTGTGAGCCGGGCGGCCGCGACACCTCCTCATCACGAAAATCAGCGCAGATCGTCAACACGTTGATCGCAGTTGGCACTCGACACATCACTCGACACATCACTCGACACATCACTCGACACATCACTCGACACATCACTCGACACATCACTCGACACGTCACTCGACACATCATCACTCGACACATCACTCGACACATCACTCGACACATCACTCGACACATCACTCGACACATCACTCGACACATCACTCGACACATCACTCGGGACACGTCACTCGACACATCACTCGACACATCACTCGACACATCACTCGACACATCACTCGTCACGTCACTCGACACATCACTCGACACCTCACTCGACACCTCACTCGACACATCACTCGACACATCACTCGACACATCACTCGCACATACTCGACCACGTCACTCGACACATCAACATCGACACTCACTTCGACACGTCACCGACACATCACTCGACACCTCACTCGACACATCACTCGACACATCACTCGACACATCACTCGACACATCACTCGACACATCACTCGACACATCACTCGACACATCACAGCATCGCAACATGAGCACATGACGTAACGTGTCTTACGTTTTGATCAACAACAAACACACTGACGGCGCGGCTACCCAACACCTGACCGGTCAAAGGCGACCATACTTTATGTATCTGCTTGTCGTGATCGTCGTCACGATCGGTTGGCCATTTCTGGGCGAAGTGAGCCAGGTGAAGCACTGCCGATGTATCGTCTATCGATATACGCCGGCTGCCGGTGTCTGCCGTGACTGCCGTGACGTGGTGACTGCCGTGACGTGGTGTCTGCCGTGACGTGGTGACTGCCGGTCTCTCACACTGCCGGCCGCAGTTAGGTAGAGCAGTGAGCGTTTGTCCAGGTGAGTGTCATGCACAGCAAAATGTCAGACCCAATTACTGTCGGTTCTCCACAGAACCACGCTCTGTCTCCCAACGAGTGCAGAGCAGGGCTGGGTGTGACGAGGTCCTCACGGGTCTTCCTGCCCTCCGAGTCTAATCTCCAGTTCGTTCCGCTCCCTTTCCATTCGCTGTTGCTCCTCTTTCCGCTCCTGCTGGTGCTGCCACTCCTTCTCCTCGCGCTCCTTAGCCTGCTGCTTGTCCAGATCAGCTCTCTCCTGGGCTTGTCGTATCTCTAGCTCCGCCAGCTCCTGTGTGTAGGAGCGGCTCGGCTTAACCCCTACCTCCTCCTCCTGCTGCTGCTGCTGCTGCTGCTGCTGCTGCTGCTGCTGCTGCTGCTGCTGCTCGTCCCCAGCTGCTCCGCTATCGTCACGCTGTGGCGAACCTGGCACGTATAACAGGTCACAGGTAGGTCAAACGGTGGGATCGATTCGGTCTACGGTGTTCACGTTAAAGGGACACTGCCACATTAACATTAGATTTGAGTTGAGATAGCCATTTTCCGTGCTAGGCATTGAAATTATGTATAGTATATGTTAAAAAAAACACCGAGGTCGAATCACAAAGAAATTTGAGTTTGATTTTGACATCTGTAAAATCTCCAGTCCCCAGGGTATTTGAACGGGGACCTGAGCCGATGACGCACTCTTTAACTAAATGTTGATGATAGTCGACTTGTTTTACATTTGGCCATACATTAGCTATACACTAGTCATACATATGGCAGCGTGAAAGTTTTCTATATTTTTCCAAATTCCTTTATATGACGTCATCAGCCCAAACATTAAAAACCTATTTTTTATGAAATTGAGCACTTTTTGTGAGAAACAAATGTCATAATCGTATTCAGCAGCAATTACTTCATATTTTGCACCACCAACGGCGTACATTTGAGAACTTTTTGGAAGGTGGCAGTGTCCCTTTACTGGATATGTAGGTGGTTTTGCAAGGCCGAATCGGAATAGAAAATGCATCGGAATTATTGCATCGGAATTATTCTACATTCTGTAAGCGATGTCAATAAAACTGAACGCCGATAGAAATACAAGTATGGATGTCATTCTAACTTTGTTTAATGTGCAACATATACAAGAACATGATTCCACCCACTTATGATTTGAAAGCTCGGTTTTGTTTACAATATGGTAGCAGGCACGTAGCCAAGGGGAGGCGGAGGCGGGCCGCCCCCCCCCACCCGGAGGCCTGGAGGGCCCTTTTCGGACCACGCGCAGCGCGCCGAAAGGGCCCCGCGCGAACGCCGGTATCATGGGTCTAAGTCCACGCGAAGCGTGGTCTTTGAAGAGTTAAGAGCACTTCAAAGTTTCTTTAGGGCCACCAGGGCCCTCTCTGAAAGACCAAAGGGCCCTTGGACATTCACAAGAGCTCTATGCATGTCAGAGGTGCCCCTGGACAAGCCAAAAAGGCCCCTGAACGGGTGAAAGGGCCCCTGGACACGTCGAATGGGCCTCTAGACAGCACAGAGGGCCCCTGGAATGTCTGAGGGGCCCCTGGGGAGGTCGAAAAGGCCCCTGAGCGGGTTAGAGGGCCTCCTGAACACGTCGAATGAGCTCCTAGCCAGCACAGAGGGCCCCTGGGCAGGTTTGAGGGGCCTCTGGGCAGGTCGGTGGGACCCCTGAGCGGGTCGGAGGGGCTCTGAGCATGTCGGTAGGGCGAAAAAGCAGCCTTCGCAGTTCCTTACTAGGTTGAAAGTGCCCCTGGGCAGGCTGAAAAGGGCCCCTGAGCGAAAGGACCCCTGTGCAGCTCAGAGGGTCTCCTGAACGGACAGAAAGGACCCTGGGCGGGTCAAAATGTCCCATGAACAATAACATCCCAAATGTGCTCCTCACGAGTACGGAGGGAGCAGACCTTTTTATCCGTTCTACTGGCCCTTGCAACGCTCGGGAAGGAATAGCCCCTGTCGAGGCGACCCCCCCCCCCCTCCTTTGGGCGAAATCCTGGCTTATGTGCTTGCGCAGAGACCCTTGAGGCGCGACCGCGGACGAAATTCCTGGTTACTTTCAACGCTCAGTGAATGGGCCCTCTCGAGGCCCCCCCCCCTCCCCCTGGGTGAAATCCTGGCTACGTGCTTGTTACAGAGCCTTTAGAGGCGCCCCGAAGGAAATCCTGGCTACGTGCCTGGTGCATAAGCCTCTCTGAGGGTCCTGATGTCCTGGTCCAATCCAGTTCATCAAAAGTTGAAGTTTTTTATCTTCAAAATCACAAAAAAATCATACAAAATCACCAAATAAAGTGGCCGAAATCCGCAGAGTTTTTCACATCCAGCTCCTTTTTTTCAGGGGGGGAGGGCCTTTCAACGCTCTTGAAGGGCCCTTTTGAGGCGCCGCACCCCCTGGACGAAATCCTGGCTACGTGCCTGTATGGTAGTATTTCCATTTAAATTATATGCATATCTGCATTGTTTATATGTGAGATGGTTGCGCTCATGGGCGTCGGAGACGGGGGGGACGGGGGGGGACGCGTTCCCCCCAGTTAAAAAATTGGAGGGGGACGTCTCCCCCCTGGAAACTTGACTTACTTTACTCTTTTTTTGCTGAATTCGTCCCAAATGATATGGAACTTAATTTATTATTAGGTCAAATAAGAGGTCATTTTCAATCCTATATCGTTGAGTCATTTCTTTGTACTTTTTAAAGTGTTGGGTACCTAAATTGAAACCGAGCCCCACCTGGGCGGTTACATTTATCATCAACAGTCATTTTAGCACTTCTCCCGAAGAGATTCTCAATATTTTGACAACCAATGGTCCAGATGTCAGCATGACACTTTACGCAGTAGTTATCTCTTATGCTACATGCAATTATACCGTGATCCTTCAAAATTTGCAATGACATATGTGTAGTACATTGGGGGATGACGTTTTAATGATGTCATGTCATGTCATTGATGATGAAAAAACGAGCAATGCTGGCAAAATCGTGAAAAAATAAGATTCGATACAATCTGATCATATAAAACGTCGGAGTAAAGGAAATAACATTATTTTCTAAATGCATATCTCATATTTGGGGCTTTTAACAAAAATACTTTTTGTAACACATTTTCACATTAATACAAAAAATGTGAAAAACGGAATATATCTCAGAGAACTGAGAATGAACGATACTCATACCACATTCCTAAGCAATATATGCATTTTGTTCTGACTTATGACCCATAAGCATAAGTAACTCATGGTGGATTTTTTTAAGTTTTGTTTTTGGGCTTAAAGTGACCAGATACAGACAAATAAATGCCACTGCTGTATTTAGAACAATACAAAATTGTCTAGAAACATTCATATTTATTTAGATAATCAATTTCAATTTGTGACCTAATGTGATCTGACCTTGACCTTGTTTAAGTTCACGTTGTTGAAATAGCTGATGCTGTATAATTATAAATATATGATAACCCAAAACACCTATTTTGCATGACTTTCGTAGATATTTTGTGCAAAGTGAACTTTTGTGACCTGACATTCATCTTTGCTTACAATGTTACATTTTCTTATATGGGAGATGCATTATACCTTTGTGCGATAGTAGTCGCAATATAAGGCTTTGGATGGAAAGTATGACCCTCTCCCCAAACAAATCTGTTTTGACCTATAACCTGACGCTGACCTGACAGGTGTTCTTTTTATGAAACTTTGCATATGTTTTACATCGTCATCATGGCGACTTTTCTATTGCCGCCTTGCGTGTATCGTTGCGGTTATTGGTTCGGAAGATAACGAGGGGCATAATATCTCCCCCAAGTGTGTTCGGCTGAATATCCCAGCTCTGAAATTTGGTTTGGTCATTGTCAGAGTCCGTATCTTTGCTCTCCAATATTTCTTCCGGTTTTGTAACATTTTTGATATTTCTTTTTTGAATTTTTCCACAAACTTATTTTGTCATCACAAAAACAAAACCGTCTAATATGTTAATTACAAAAATGAAGATATACTGCATAAAAAATATGGAAGATGAACTAACCGAATTTCGAAACAATATATAATTTTTGATCTCCCTAAGTATAGCCGGTGGCACTTATAATGCGGGATACCGAAATACGCGTGGGGCGCGTGTTAATTACATTACTTTAAAGAAAATAAATTATTATATAACAGCTAAAGTTGGTACTTAATATTGACTTCTGCTATTGAATATCAAGTTCATCCATTAATTTTCCATACATTCCAAGGCACTATATAGGTAACTGGTAGAGTTCAGCCAAGGCAGCGAATAGCATAACGTCATGGGTACATACATCCATCATATGCTAGCTGTGTTTCAAACAGCAATCAGTTCTAGACTCATGTCCCTTTTGAGTCCCATGAATTATACTTATAAATGAGTGTTATAGCAGCATGCTTGGTATTAAAACTCAATTATATGAAGAAACTATCTGGACGTAGAAAACGTCACGAAAAGAGAGGTTCAGCTGAAACTGGGATTTCATCATGCGTTTTTCGAGGGAAGATCAAAACACAGTTATGTAACATTTCTTTGCAGATTTCGGCTCTTCTCGTCTTGTCGAGCCTTTTGCCATTACAAACTTTGATCACCAGCAAAACAAAAAATGAGCAAAAAAGGGCCGAAAAGTGAGGGGGTCATACCCCTGTTCCTAAGCCTATGAGAGCTCTTAATATTCTTTACACGGCATTTACTGGGGTGTGATCTGAGCACCATTGACTGGGGGGGGACGTTAAACGCTCCCCTGGGTATCTTCCGAACCAATGATATTGTTGATATTGTTCGCAAACATTTTGTTAATTCATACAATATGTAAGAACCACTAATTTCAACTTGAATTTGTAATAAACTGTAATAGAAGTATATGTGATTACAATGATTATACAATGATCAAAAAATTATTAAAAAACATTTCCTCCAGGAAACTTATAAACTTAGGCACAATAACGTAAAAAGCGAACACTTCAAGTATATCGAAACTCGAAGCATTGAAAATTGAAATAATTACATCGCTTAAATCAGTAAAAAGTTTCCATAATTATCGAATTGGCTCCGATCAAGGAACCGAACCTCCTCCGGTGTTGTTCTTGGAGTAAGTTGGGTTTAATCACCAGAGTATGAATACCATTTACGTACTCTAGGATGTAAGCTAAGCGAGCACTCTTGTCTATAGGTTGGTCAATTGCTCTCTATGATACAGTCACATGGCACCCAACCCCGCTCTACTAAATCACCAGGTCGTGGCTGGAAGCCATGGAATTCGGTGGCATTCTCCCAAGGCAAAGACAACGAGCAAGCCTATGACTGCTGCCGGTCAGGCTCTATTCGACGTCAAGCTTCACCGGCAGAACACCGTCAACCAGTCTGTGTCTTTGCTCCATTGGACCAGACTGCCTTCTCTCGCCATCTAGACCCTACTGCAATGCATAAGTCGTCTGCTACCATAGCACGACTCTGAGAATTGGGAACTTCGGTCTGATGCAGCTCTGGAGCACACAAGCCATTTCTTTGAGTGTCTAACCGAGCATGTTCGGTGTTGAGGCTTACAACTACCCACGGCTGGGAGCACACTGTCTCCATCTTTCAAACCAACCTCCTTACTCTTTCTGTTTTGAGCCATCCTTGCTCGATCTGCGCGAAATGATATGAGAGAAGAGTGTAGATAGAAGTATCCGCCTCTAGTCGGCATCCGGGCTAGTGGCTGATGCGTGGATGGAACTCAGACTTTCGCCAATGGAAGCGTCAGACGCACTCACGCGTTGGCTAGCATCATATCTCAGCCAATCGCCCCACTGATTCTCTCGTGCCTGCTCATTCTTTGTGATCGAGACTGCTCAACCTTACACGTGAGTGCGCTCTTCCATTCTGCTCTTTGTTATGTTTGCTTCCATTTCTTAGCTCGGGAGCTGCCCGCGACATCTCTTTTGATTCATCTATGGTGGCTCTAAGGCGGGTGTACTCGCTGTCGCGTACCCCAGGTTGGGGATCGGAAATGGCGGCGGCAGGGCGCTGCATCGAGCCACTGTCCAGAAGCCTAGTTCAGATGGGTAAGGCCCGATGACTTTGCCCGGCGGGCCGTCAAGCTAGTTTATGGTAAAAAAAGAACAAAATTCGTGAATAAGTTACTGATGTTCAGACGGAGAGCAGCGGCCAGTACACGGACCCAGACGGCATTTCGGATAAGCGCTTCATTAATTAATATAGAATAAATCAGTAGCATCCTCGCAAAACGGTCAAAATTCGGTTCCTCGTCCGATCGAAAAATATGTCAGTTTCGACGGGTCAGGTCAAAGGTCAAAATAAATATATTTTCGTTTATGAGACATAGGGGAGAACGGGGCACGTTCTGTCACGGGGCACATTATGTCAGCGGGCTTTCCTCGTGAACTATCCACCGCAGGTATATTGTTGTTTCGTAACATATGTTCCTTTGTGCTTCCAGTGGCCTGGTACTATCAAAGCAACAACATGCCTGCGACCAGATTGGTCCAATTTGGAAAAGTTTGGTTTATCACCAAAAATCAACCTTTTTATAATGAAACTTAAATTTGGTTGTGGCCTCTCCAAGATTAATGTGCTGTATAGTGTGGCGGTATACTTTCGAATGCTGTCCATGGGCCCTATAGGAATGTCCCGAGAACATTGTGCTGAAGCGTTATTCTGGCCAGTTCTCCAAGTGTTTCTAGGTAAAAAACGAAAAAGGATGCCCGCCCTCGTGACCTCTGTCGAGTGGGGCAGTTCTGTCACCCAATCTGGGAACAGGTATCAGGTCACTGAATCTGAGTGCATAATTCCTATGAGTCGTTATCCGCTTTTTAAACACTAAAATGATTGCCTTGTTGTCTTACAATATGGACTACACCAGCTACAAAGTGTTACAACGAATCTGGTTCGGTAGCCGAATGCAGTTCGACGAGCGGCCAGAATTACCGTTAACCTGCGGGGGCAGATTCTTGCCCCCCCCCCCACCCCCAAGAGATCTCAGGGCCGCCGCCCTGGGCAGACTCTCGATGGCGCAAGAGAGCGACCATTTTCGGATTCGTTGTGACAAAAAAAAACTTTTTGTAAACCCAAAATTGCTTTTTGTTCAAAAAGATGGGGCCAAGGGGCAACACATTTCGAAAAAATATTGGTGTTTTTGAAAGGTCAGTCTGTACCATTGTCATTCGACCGATTACTCTCAAAAAGGCGTTTTAGCTTTAATGTCATGGTTTTTAATGTATGGGAAGAGGGAAAAGTTACGCAAATGAAAAAATCATAGGCGTAATTGGGTTCTCCTGATTTCGTGCATGGCCCATAACCAAGATAAAAAGACCGCCAAAAAATCTGCAGTGTTTTTAATCGTATAAAGCCGTCCATTTCCTACCACTATTGATGGCGGTGATGAATGAAACCTCTCTCCCTGGCCAGGGACACCACAATGGACCGTTTCGGTTTCATAAACACGGAAGTGCCCATGCCAATGACGAGAATGTGCCCCACATAGGTGACAGAACGTGCCCGCATATGCTGTGCCAGGTTCGTCTCCAATGAGTCATCGCCACATTATCGACACTGGTGTCGAAACAAACTGAGATACCACTTGAACCCCTTAAAAGGATTTGAAGCTATTGATGTATGTAACAGTATTGAAAAGTATCAATCACCAACTCTGAAAAGTGTGCCCGCCAGGGCCAATTAGCAAAAAAAGTGACAGAACGTGCCCCGGTCTCCCCTACTTTCCACCAAAGCCTTCGATTGCGACAATAATCACCCAAAATGCTCTTAAAGGTATGATACACATCCCGCATGATCTAGAGTGAGATTATTGGCAAAGATCAAAGGTCAAGGTCAGGTCACAAAAGGTCACTATACGCAAAATATCTACGAAAACTATGCAACACATGTTTTATGAATCATTTTACATATGGAAAGCGGTAGTGATACTCATGTGACCACTAAACTTCATGTATATGAAGTAAAGGTCAATTTAAGGTCAATTTAAGGTCAGAAAATACTTTTTTAAATTTAAAAATATAAACCAAAAAGGCATGTTTCTCGACCAGTTTTGTATCAGTGTGTTTTTTTGTGCTGTTTGTGTTTTCTGTATCTTGTCAAAAAAAAACGCAACTTCAAAATATGACGTCATGAGCTACCAACACTGTAAATGCGATCACTCAGTCAAAAATGACGATGTTATTTTGAAAATTAGTATGTAAGTTGTTTGCATTTATTTCTCTGACATATCTTCCGGGTTTTCCGATATTTTGCAAATTTTGATTTTATAGTCATTTAAAAAATGTAAAATTTTGGGAGCCAAGAACCCAACATTTGGAAATATGAGATTTCCATTTTGTAGCCCTTATTATTTTCAATCTTTATCAGCTTTTGGATTGCAATTTTGCTTATGTTTTGCCTTTGTACGGTCTATTCAAGTTTAGTTGATTTATGTGTAAAAAACACCTGTAGTGACGTCATAAATTCGCTATATCTAAAACAAATTATCAACAAAATCACCTCATTTTCACGCAGAAGACGTGAAATTGATATAAAATAACGTACCCTAAGTTTCACGTTGATAGCGGAAGTTATGACAAAAAAAACGGCAGGAAAAAATGGCGTGCTCCTTTATCAGAGCAATCAGAATGGCTGATGAAGGCGCAAGCCGAAAACTACGTATATTTTGCTGTATTTACTAAATAATCTTTTTCGTCACTATGAGGCTATTTTACCACTTATTATTGTTGAAGAACCTCTACATCCATGGTAAGTACGTTTTGCGAAAACCGTATATATAAAGGGGTAGATTGTAAATGGCAACGAAACAAATACCTAGCGAAAAATAAGTTCCTTTGGCAGGGAACTTATTTCCAACGGGGGGCCCAGGACGCAATGAATATGCTAAGACCCATGCCCCCGCCAATTGGAAAATCTGTAGTGTCGGGACCTTAGGGCGGGGCCAAGTCTGGAAAACGCAACTACTCTCTCATCCCAAAAAAAGGCCGGGACAATACAGCATTGAATGGTGTCACACTCGCTCTACCCCCCCCCCCCCGGTCAACAACTTTTCGCTAGCGACCTGCTGCCCCCGGTCAACAACTTTTGCTTTTGGCTGCGACTGAGACTGCGTCCCACCCAGTAAAAAATCCGTGGCGACGCCCCTGGTTGCGCTTGTCATAATGCTGACGTGAATATAAACCGGGTTGATCAATAATTTGGCAAAATTTATTTTAATACGAATACAAATATGTGTCCCCAGTTAATGTTTGTATATTTGCCCATTTTGCGACATTAGACAGATGATATTCCAACTATGACATTGTCTGACCTTCAGTGATGCTCTCCAGCGGCACCTCCTGCTGCGGCTCCGTCAGCTCTGCCGGCACGCTCGTGATGGCGCTGTATTTGGCCCGGAGGCGGTCTCCAGACAGCAGCTGTCGCAGACGCCGCCGCCACTGGTTGGCAGTGGCGGTGACCGTCGGCCTGTCCAGTTCTGGCAGCCGTCTGCCGAGTCTCTCCTCCAGATCGCTGCTGAGCAGAGCCTCCAACTGCTGCCGGCACTGCTGGTAGCTGAGCTGCAGAGGCGAGTGGGTGCTCCTCCAGAGCTCCTCGATCCCCCGGTCCTCTCTCTGCCGAGCAGCCGCCAGGTCCGGCACGGCCTCGCTGGCGGCCTGCAGCAGCAGCTCCGGCTGCAGCAGCAGCTCTGCCCGGCCCCGTGGCGTGTCCAGCTCGGCGGTCAGGCCGGCCGGCCGCTCCTCCGGGGGGTCGGGCACAGCTGCTGATGACACCAGGTGGCTACCGCGGCCCGGGTCACCCAGCAGGTAGCTGCAGGTCTGACTCGGTGAGCAAGGCTCAAGCAGCGGCGTCACCGGTCCCAGGTGAGCATGTCCCCGTCATCGAGTTGACGTCAGCTGTACTTCCCGCTCACCAGGTCAATCGGCGGCCACACAGACACGGGCCTGCAGCAGGAAGCACCTGCTGTATGGTATGTGCCCGTCACGCTGTGCAGGTGCAGCTTCAGCCGGCGGCGGGCAGACACTGGCAGCAGGGTAGGGATGTGCTGTGCCGTCCAGTGCTGCCAACAGGGCGCAGTCGGACGGTACTTAACAGCCTCCAACACAGCCTGCCGGATCAGCAGCCGCGCCAGGCTCAGCCGCAGCTGACGCTCTGAGAGCGGCTCCGAGCCGCCCTCGTCCAGCAGGAGATCCAGGTCTCGGAACTGCCCCTCACAGCAGGCCATCAAGAGACGGGTGGCCTGTCTCCTCATCAGACACACGGTCCTGGCCATGTCCTCCAGCTCGTCGGTGTCGAGGCCCGCCACCAGGTTGATGTCCTTGGAGAAAAAGCAGGGCAGACTGCCGGCGGCGAGGTACTGCTCCA
Organism: Semibalanus balanoides; assembly: GCA_014673585.1. Classification (NCBI taxonomy): domain Eukaryota; kingdom Metazoa; phylum Arthropoda; class Thecostraca; order Balanomorpha; family Balanidae; genus Semibalanus; species Semibalanus balanoides. The sequence goes on along the minus strand of VOPJ01001848.1, from coordinate 18,270 downwards.
GCCAGTCGAGGACCATTTGTACCGCGGCCGTGACGCCTGTCCAGCGGTCACTGGACTGGTCCTGCACCAGCCAGAGCACCGCCGTCTCGAAGTACTGAAATGTGCGAGCGGGCGCCACTCCGCTGTCTTGCAGGCTGATTTGGAGGCGCTTCACAGTCTCGACGGTGGCCCGCTGCACCGGGCTCAGGTGTCGGACGGCCACCTCTTCCCCACGCCGGAACGACAGCCGCCACTCGCACTGTTCGGTGTCGCTGCCCGCACGTCCGATCGGCACCAGGTGCACGCCGAACTGGCAGATGTCGCGTCGCGCCTCCGCCGGCGGGAAGTCGGTCTCACCGTAGCGCGAGAGGAACTCGTCATACGGCCACTGGGGCAGGTGGAGGAAAGGCGCGTGGTCTATGCCGCCGTGTGGCTCACCTGACCGCCTGACATTGACTACCGGGCCGGAGGCGGTGATCTCGGTGTCAGGCGGAGACCTGGCCCGACAGTGGTGCTCCATCAGCCGGCGGACCGAGTCAGCCGGCAGTGCTGCCAGCGGGGCATCATGAGCACACTGAGACGTGCGAGCCCAGTGCAGCGTGACAAAGCCGGGGCTGCTGGTGGGCTCAGCGCACAGCTGTGGCGCAGACTGCCGACTGATGCAGGCCGTCCCAGCCCCAGGTGCCGCCGCCGCCGCCGCCCAGCTGAAGTCGCCGCCGAGCTCGACCATGACGATGTCGCCATCATCTAACGTGTCGTCGCCGCTGCCTGCCCGGCTGATGGCTCGCACTGCGAGCGGCCCCTCTGGCGAGCAGATGCGGCAGTCAGCGGGCAGGCTGTCCTCTGACAGAGCGGCCCACAGTGGCCCGTCAGCCAGCCAGCCGACGGCGTCACCGATCGCTGACGCTCTGAGCTGAGCTGAGTGGGCCGCTGGCTGGGGGCTGAGCAGCTGTTGACCGGTCAGCAGGGTGTCGGCGAGGAGCGGGGCTCCGGCGCCGCATCGCTCCACCAGCCGGTCAACAGACATCAGCTGCTCTGCTGCTCACTGCTGACAACTCACTGCTGACAACTCACTGCTGACAACTCACTGCTGAGAGCTCACTGCTGGCAACTCACTGCTGACAACTCACTGCTGACAACTCACTGCTGAGAGCTCACTGCTGAGAGCTCACTGCTGGCAACTCACTGCTGACAACTCACAGCTGACAACTCACTGCTGACAACTCACTGCTGAGCAGCTCACTGCTGAGCAACTCACTGCTGGCAACTCACTGCTGAGAGCTCAACTCACTGCTGACAACTCACTGCTGACAACTCACTGCTGAGAGCTCACTGCCGACAAATCACTGCTGAGAGCTCACTGCTGACAACTCACTGCTGACAACTCACTGCTGACAACTCACAGTCCAACTCACAGCAGACCTCCGCACATGTCACAGCAGCAGACACTGATGACTGCAGCCTGCTGCCGCCGCTACTGATACCGACACTATCAGCGGGAGGGGGGGGGCGGCTGCAGTGGCCGGGGGGCTGCACCCTCCCCGCCCTCCTTCTCCCCTCTCCTCCCCCACCGGTGGCCGGCACCACCAGACCACCCTCTGTCAGAGAAGAGCTGTTTCGTTTACCACTTGCGACTTCAGACGTGAGTGTGTTTACCTGCGCAAAATAATCGGCACGCCTGTTGCTGCCAAGCAAAGTCCATTCCGAGTTTGGCCAAACAAATGACGCTGGCCGGCGCTGCAGCGCCGCCCATGAGCAAGAGCGTAGCAAATGCCTGATAAAGTTAGTACCGTGTGCACAAGATTCTGCACACTGCAACTCACAGAATCACTATCTGCGACACAGCGTCCGCGGTCAGTAAGCCGCTATCTGAGACACTGCGTCCGGTTAGTTGGCACTTGGCCGGTATACCTAAATAAAGACACCGGACGCTGGCAGGGGGCTGCCGTAGAAGGGAAGACGGCACCGGACGGCGGCAGGGGCTGGTAGCCTGGTTATATATCCCGCGCACTGCAGAGGGGGGGGGGGATTTTCGCCCCCTCAGGTTTTTTGGGAGTAGCGTAAAAAGGGCTGCGCGCAGCGTCACCAGATTTCGTACAGCTGTTTGGGCATCAATTAGGTACACACACTTTGTAAAAGTTTTGACTTAACAACAACACTGCCACCTTCCAAAAGTTCTTAAATGTACGCTGCCAGGGGCGTTGGAACTCATTTGAATTGGGGGGGCAAAAGGCATTTTTGAAAGTCGATCTTTCAAATGCAACGTTCCATGGCGTAATGTTAAAATCCGAAAATGTGGGGGAACAGTGCCCCCCTTCCCCCCCCGGCTCTTAACGCCTATGTACGCTGCTTGTGGTGCTAAATTTGAAGAAATATGAAGTAATTGCTGCCGTACACGATTATGTTGAGCCTCAAGCCCCCAAAATAGAAAAGTTGTTAACTTTCCCAGTTTTCCCCTAAGATCATTGTTTTTCACGTTAAGCAGAGAACGCGCGGGGGGCATACTTGTATTGAATGCCCCAGACTCCTGCAGGGGAGGGAGTATTTGCCAGTGATGCCCCCCTCCCCCGGGATTCGCCAGAGAGTGAAAAATTAATATAACAGCTAAAAAGTCTGTTTTTCTGCTCTATAAATTGTTTGAAGCTGCATAGCTTAAACATTGAAATTAATCAAACATTTACATGTAAAATTTACTTGAAATCAAATTTCTGGCTAAACGAAACAACCAAATCAGGCCAAATTGGTACCCATCGATGCCTTTTTACATCTGCTTTTCCCAAGGCGCATTTTAAATGACAACAAATCAATAAATTGGCAGTTATTTAAGAAAAACATTCTCCCCCTTAGCGGAAATCGGGCCCAAAGTCGACTGATTCTGTCATTGCAAAATTTTTGTTTCATAACATTTGGACATCTTATTTTCAAAACACAGCAATCGGTTGCCCCTCCTCTTTCAATTTGGATGGCACGAAAACCTCGAATAACGCCTAGCAATCGGTCAAAATTTGTAAAAAGCAGAACCCAACACCGAAAAACGATAAAATGCAAGACCCAAATTGCGTTGCTTTAATGGTTTACTGCACAAAAACGTGCACGATTTAATTTTAGATATATGATATTTATTTGATAATTGTGAAACAATCTGCAAATAATTTTAACTCCAACGAGGTGGCAAGCTTTACTTTCTATTGACGCTCTGCTGTACCTTTAATGCAATTTGTAACCCGGCATTGACTGGGAGGAGTTAAACGCCCCCCCCCCTTTTGCCGTTTTTCGTTATAACGCAAAAACGGTTTGCGCTATCAACGTGAAACTTTAAGTACTTTGTTTTACATCAATTGCACGTCTTCTGTGCAAAAATGTAGCTATTTCGTTTATATTTTTTAGATATGGCGAATTAGTGAGGTTTATACACATGGTTTATATACATAATTCAGCTAAACTTTACAATGGCACCGTACAATGGCAATATAATCAACCAAATGCAATACAAAATCGGCAATAATGAGGGCTACAAAAAGGCTGTCTTGGGTTTTTGAAACTTTGTGTTTTTGACCCAGGGGCGGCGGAAGAGGGGCAGCTGCCCCCACAAAATCAGCCGAGGGGCGCCTTGTATTTGGCAGTGGCTGCTGACCTGAGAGGGGGCGCTCTGGCCGCCTGAGCTGAGAGAGGGCGATCTGGCAATCTGAGGGGGCGCCTCTGGCCGCCGTGAGGGACGTTCTAGCAGCTTGAAGGGGCGCTCTGGCGCCTAAAGGGGGCGCTCGGCCACCTGAGGGGCACTTATGGCCACCAGAAGGGGCCCGTTAATAGCCACCCTGAAGGGCGCTCTGCCGCCTAAAGGGGGGCGCTCTAACCATCCGAAGGGGGCGCTTGGCCCGCCAGAGGGGCAACTCTGGCCACCAGACTCCAGGGGGGCGCTCTGGCCGCCAAGGGCGCTCAGGCCACCAGAGAGCCTTTGGCCACCAGAGGGGGCGCTCTTGCCGCCTGAGGGGGCTCTGCTGCTTGGGAGGCCTCTGGCCCATTGCGGGGCGATAGGGGGGTGGGGCTCTGCCGCCAGAGGGCGCTCTGCCGCCTGACCGGGGACTCTGGGCCGCCTGAGGGAGCGATCATGGGCCGCCAGAGGGGCACTTGGCCACCTGAAAGGGGCGCTTTGGCCGCCTAAGGGGGCGCTGGCCGCCTGAGGGGGCACTCTGACCCCATATTTTGGGCGTTCTAGCCACCTAAAAGGGGCGCTCTGACCGCCTAAAGGGGGCGCTCTGGCAAGCCAAGGGGGCGCTCCTGGCCGCAGAGGGGCAGCTCTGGCCGCCCAGAGGCGGCCGCCTCTGGCCCGCCAGAGGGGGCGTCTCGCTGGCACCAGAAGAGGCGCTCTGGCCCACCAAGGGGCACCTTGGCCGTCAGAGGGAGCGCTTTAGAGCCACCTGTTAAAAGGGCGCCTCTTGGGCCACTCTGAGTGGCGGCGCTCCTTGCCACCAATGAAGGGGGCGCTCCTTGCCCACCTTTTTTAGAGGGGGCGTATCTTCTGGGCTCAACCTTGAAGTGGGTTCGCCCTAGGCACTTAGGGGTCGGCTCTGGCCTGCCTGAGGGTCCTGCGTTCTTGTTGTTCGCTAGTTGGGGCGCGAGATGAATTGTGGCAGTTACCATTCCGATTAGTTTCTGGCCGTTCTGCTTTATTATTGCGCCGCCGCCAAGAGCTCTTCCGACACGAGAGGTGGTTAGCGCTCTGGCTCTGTTCACAGAAGAGCGGGGCGCTCAGCTGCCTTACCCAGAGAGCCCCGCTTCTTTGATGCGCAACCAGGATCCAGTGGGGCGCTCTGGGTCCGCCAGAGTGCGGAAGCGCGGGCTCTGGATCGACACTGAAGGTCTTTGAATAGATATGGTAACAATGAAGAGGGGCGCTCTGGTCGCCTGAGAGGGGCGCTCTGGCCGCCTAAAAGGGGTTGCTCTGGCCACATGAGAGGGGGCGCTCTTGCCGCCTCAGAGGTTCTTCTCTTGCCGCCTCAGAGGGGCGCTCTGGCCGCCTGATAGGGGCGCTCTGGCCGCCTGACCTGAGAGGGGCGCTATGGCCGCCAGAGAGGGCGCTCTGGCCACATGAGAAGCCGATCTGGCCGCCAGAGCCGGTCGAGGAAATATAATTCCAAATTTTTGCAACCCTCCTCAGTGCACCTAAATGCACTCGAAATTATCATCATATGCGGGTAATAAAATCGTGCCGTTTGTTTTTGGCGCATGTTGTGTTAATGTTTGTCTGCTCTTCTCATATGAATTGGCAAAGTAGTTGAATTAACACTTTTTCTTAACCGCACTGCCTAGGCAGTGTGGAATTTTCGGTTGGGCAAATGGTCAATTGGTCCCCCACTCCAAACCGTTCCCAAAATCGGCAAATGACACATTTCAATGATATGAAAGGAAATCTAAGCCGCTTTTACTAAGATAAGTTTGCTTTCAATTCAGCTATTAATGCATTTAGTGCCTAAGCTAAGCGAAATCCACAGATAAGTTTTTCAGAATTGATAAACTGCTTTTGGAATTTCCCCCAACTCCCGTTCTGGACCCCGCAGCTGCTTTAAGGCGCAAATTAAAAAAACTGCATCAATATGCAATGCATTGCATTGATGAGAAGCCAATCCAGGGCAAAGGACTCAAATTTTCTGCGCCGCCTCCGACGGCGCAATTGATTTAGAGCGTTTAGGTCTTGAACCTAAATAACATATTCCCGAAATATGGGTTATTGCTGGTTCCAAAGTTGATAGATGAAATTTTGTTAACCCCACCTCTTACAAGTTGGTAATGGCCTATCTTCATCCTGTAACGTGTTTTTCATCCGTTTTTTGGTCCTTACAATGCATGGAAAGGGGATCCTTCATGGTTGCCGTTTCTATAGCCGGTAGAGCAAAAAGCCTCTGCCAATTATGGTCACATTTTACAATGGGCCTATTGCGTTGCATGTAAGAATGACTTTACAATCACAAAGTTAGCATGGAGCCCTCCAATCATTTAAGAAGACCCTGGTGTGCCCCTTTCAAAGCTCGGAAGGGATCCCTTTCGAGGCAACCCCCCCCCACCCCCTCTGTACGAAAATCCTGGCTACGTGTAGTCGCTGGTGTGTCGTTTGTTAGTGTAATAACTAGCCAAGGTTAAGTGCCGGCTTTAGTTGGCAACGAAACGAGCGTAGCGCGAATGGACTGTTGGTGACTTTTCGACTCGATCGGACAAATTAGGTTTCTGAAATACAAAAACGTGCGTACGTGCAGTTTTGGCCCACACCTGAAATTTTGAGAAAGCGTTGCGGTTGAGGGGTCCCTAAACACCACCTAAATTTGGAAAAACCGAGCCCGTACTAAGTTTTTTATATACAAAAACTCCTTTTAATGCCGCCCCACGCGTGCACGCGCACGCCAGTGGTATCACCCAACACGAGGCGGCCATGGTATCAAGCAGAGTCACGGTGGATCCACCAGGGGTTCGACAATGGCGACTAATTCGCGCCGACAGGGGCGAATAAACATACTAAACCAGTTCCCCGGCCCATGGATTCTTACACTTGAAACTTTGTGGGAATATATAAATGGGTAGCAAGTTATCGGCTTGCGAAAACAAAAACGTTTTGGAAGAAAGTCAATTTGTTTTTTTTTGCCTTGTTAATGTTTTTTCTATTTGCTCCAATTCGTGTTTCCCTTTATTTGGTAGCCAATTGGGTAGCAGTTAATGGAGTGGTATGTGGCAACGTTACCGGCATATTTTAAATCTGGAGCGATCACATCAAACCGTAGCTTTTTACACGGTAGCATACACTGGCGGATCCAGGGGGCGGCAGGCAAAGCCCCTTCCCCCCCATCCCACGCTCGACAGGGGTGGCAGTATAAATTATCTTCCCCGCAAAAAAACGTATGAATCCTCTAATACAGGTAAAACGCGTAATAATTCGGAACAGCTAATTTGAACCGAAAGAACTCCACTGCATTGTATCTAAAAAATTAAAAGCAGGTTTTCCAGTTACCTATATATTACAAATTACACGGCCATTGGGAGGAAACTGTCGTGAAGTAGCCACCATTTGTGACGATAACGTACCAGGCGTTCATCTTGTAGGCCATTTGAGTGCACTATTCACGGCGAGAAATTGTATTTTGGGTATAGGTAAGTCATACATTTATAAATTTACAGTTTACACTATATATGTTTTACGACTCGACTGTATCAAGGATCCGGTGTCCCACAGCGACCTTAGCCCTCCCCCTATATTGGGAGGCTGGATCCACCAGTGAGCAGAGTACATTGGATATACAGTTGCTCAGCAAAGAAGACCGCTTCCCAATGGGACTGCAGTCGCAGAGATGTGAGCTTCTCAAATGCGTCGCCAGAAGTGCACCAGAGCGCGCCCGCTTGGTCATCGCCCCAAATTTTATTTCACTAGTAAAATATTGTGGCCTAAATCCGAGGATTTTTTTTTTGGGGGGGGGCGCTTCGCCTCGAGGGGCCTTTTTGTTTGCCCCCCCATCCGAAAATACCTTCCGCCGCCACTGTTTTGACCCCTTTTTGTAATATATATATTTTTTAAATTGCTACAAAATCACAATTTTCCAAGATACTGTAAAAAACGGAAGATATGTCAGAAACCTGTATGAAAAAATTACCATACGAAATTACAAAATGATATCCTTTTTGACAAAGTGATCGGAAAGTGACGTGACGCAAAGTGATGCAAGGTGACGCAGTGATCGCACAAAGTGCTGGTAGGTAATTCATGACGTCATATTGTGAAATTGTTTTCTTTTGCTTTTTTGACAAGATACAGACAAATAAATGACAGCCCTGTATTTCTGAGACAAAACTGTTCAAGAAACATGTATTTTTTATTTATATTTATCAAATTCAAAAAAATACATTTGTAATGTGTTCGATGGTTATTTTGCCATGATGAATGAGAATAAATACAAAGCGATGATCAATAACATGGCAGAATAAAGTTGATTTTAAATATAACAAAAAGGCGAGACAAAAAGGAATGAGCTTTCACCGTTACGGCATCGTCAGATCTAATTAAGATTACGTCAGATATAAGTCAGATTACGGAATCTGACGATGACGTAACGGTGAAAGCTCATTCCTTTTTGTCTCGCCTCTTATATTTTAAATAAACCTTATTCTGCCATGTTATTGATCATCCCATTGTATTTATTTTACATTTTATCTTACTTTGACCTTAGCAGCTTGACATCTACTTCATATGCATGAAGTCTGGTGGTCAAATGAGTATCACTATTGCTTTCCATGCGTAAAATGATTCCTGAAACATGTGTTGCATGGCATTCGTAGATATTTTGTGTATAGACTATAGTGGCCTTTTGTGACCTGACCTTGACCTTTGATCTTTGCCAATACTCTCACTTTAACTCATTTAGGATGTGTATCATACGTTTAAGAGCACTTTGGGTGATCATGGACGCAATCGAAGGCTTTGGATGGAATGTATGGCTCATAAACGAAAATCCTTTGATTTTTACCTTTGACCTGACCGTGACCTGACATGTGAACTGAATTATGAATTGTTGGGCATGCTTTATATTGGTATGAATGAGCGCTTTCGAATGCCGCTTTGCGCGTCTCGCTGCATGCAATCATTGGTTCGGAAGATAAGCAGGGGGGCTTTTAACGTCCCCCAGTCAATTGTGTTCAGATCAGACCCCAGTCAATGCCGGGTTAAGCCCATAGTGACCCTTCTAGTTTCCAAAAGTCATTCACATTTTAATGTTTGCGTTTCTTGTATAAAGTTTTACAATATGCCCACCAGACCTAGCATCCTTGTTAGCCCGCTGACTAGAACACCTGAATTAAAGTCTGAACGCTCTCGGTTCTGTTCCGGGTAGACGTATATTTTTAGCGTAGTAAGCCGCGACAACAGCACCGGCGACTGAATATCTCGTGCCCCTCCCATCGGCCTGAGTGGATCGAATCATGAGACCCAGTGCCATATTGCCCTTTCTTACGATGGAGTCAATATGCGATTCAAATGTCAGATTCTGATCGAAAACTACTCCTAAGTCACGCATTGTGGTCACACATTCTAAAACTTTTCCTCCTATTCCATAGTGACTAGTGATGTCATTTTCCCAAAATTTCCTGACCAAAACCAATCCAATACCAAACAGGAAGCATTTTTTGGTTGTCCAATATTGACCGGATTTTGGTTTGAGGCCAAAAATTCCAAGATTGACCGATTTTTTTTTTTTTAAACAGTATACTTACTTTAAACAAGATTAAGCTGACCGAAAAGTGTCCAAAAATTCATCAGCCTGACCGACCGATTACCGAATCGGTCACACAATTTTTTCGGTAACCCAAATTTTGGTTACCGATTGACACCACTAATAGTGACTGATAATGGGCATGCGCTTAAGAGTGATGGTAAATGACTTACACTTGGATGCGTTAAAAAGACTGTCCCACCTTAACATAAGATTTGAGTTGAGATAGCCATTTTGCGTGCTTGGCATTGAAATTATGTATGGTATAAGTTAAAACAACCACTGAGGTCGAATCACAGAGAAATTCGAGATTGGTTTTGACATCTGTAACATCCCCAGTCCCCAATGTATTTGAATGGTGGCCCTGAGCCGATGTCGTAGTCTCTCTTTACTAAATGTTGATTACAGTCGACTTGTTTTACCTTTGGCCATACATTAGCCATACACTAGTC